>SJYV01025744.1:383507-421007 GCA_006410875.1 Neotragus pygmaeus | reverse complement strand
GAACTGTTACCCTCAGGCCCTCCGAATTTTTTCAGTTAGCTTAAGATTTACACAAGGCAATTCTTCATTTTTGATAAACTTCTGAAAGCTCCTGCAGTAGCTGCTTAAGGTTCATTAAAATGTAATTAATTAATGATTTGCTGCTGAATAGCTGCTGACTGCGGTTTTCTTTTCACTTGTCCGACAGCATGAGTCACAGTTGCCAAGCCGACAAGGAAACTATTTGCAGACTATAGCACCTATTGACGAGTGTTTCAATCTGCAGTCATTTACATAGGAAAAATGCTGGTAGGGAGGTAGACTGTGTTTTCAGGGATGAATGTGAGCGACACCTAAAATTCAAAAGTGACTCAGACTGTCATGATAGTAATCTACATGTTACACTTTTTTGTATTTATCTTTAACTTGAAATACCAGTGATAAATTGCTAACTACAGAAAAGGCAATTTTATTTTGATTTTTACAAAAACCTAAAAGCATATATCCAGGAAATGAAGATTTCTCTTTTTATGTGTGGAAGTATGGGGGGCGGGGGGCGGTGTATGTATGTGGGTATATGTATATGTTTTCTTTCTTGGAGTTGCCGTGTTAAGGAAATCTCCATTTCCCTTATTCATTTTGAGGGACTTGTAAGATTTTCTTTTCTTAAACCCCAAACTGAAGGTGAAATGACTAGCATCCTCAGTGTTTGGAATTCCTGGCCCCTGAGGCCAGGAAAACAGCCTGTATATTTAACTCTAAGGAATTCACATAAAATACTGACATGTTTTTATTGTGGGTATAGGGCAACTATTCTGAACATATAAAATTAACTGCTTTCAAATATTTACAAGAAAAGGAAATAGGGTTTAATCTTTTCTCCATTTGCTATCTCCACTGGTGTTTTTCTTTAGCAAAGTTCTATAAAATTTACTTCTTTTCAGTGTTATACTTTAGAAATCAAAACCTAAACATATTGTTTATATAAGCAGATGTCCTGATTTCATCTCTGTCTACCACTTTTTAGAGACATGGAATCTGACAACTAGGAATTCAGTTTACATTGCATCTGAAAAGTGGTGCACAGGCACTTTGTACTTTAAATCAGAAATAGGACAAATTCAATAGTCTTTTTAAAGATATCTACAAAAGACCAAAAGTGTAATCTTTAGTTCTAAGAGAACTGTTTTAGATGCCAAGTGTGAACGAACTGAATCACAAAATTAGTGGGTCATATGAAGCTATATCAAAGGTAAGAGCACAAAGAAATCTTGATTTTGGATTATGAATACTTTGGAAATCTAGAAAGTAGCAAAGGAATAATTTTGAATTACATAGCATGTTGACGTACAATATGCTAAACCTGCTGTAGGCATGTTTTAAAAATATAAGGTGGTTTCTATTTTTGCCCTCTATATTCTTAACTGTCTGCTTTGTCTTATTTATTAATATACAAACAGAACAAGTGCTTCCTCTGTTCACAATGACTGTTATTAGCTTCTACACAAAGAAAGCTAAATATTCCATATCATTTGGACATGCTGAAAAATAGAACATGTGTTAATCAAAATCCCATTTTATCAAATACTCTCAAAGACAAGTAGCATAAAAATCTTGTAAGTTTTGTCCTACTAGAGTAAAATGGTTTTATAATACAGTTTTTAATTGATCTCTATATCATATTATTTTCAAGTTAATGCTATTAAATTGTAATATTTGGAAATTATCCAAGAATTAAATTATCAGCTCATTCTATTTTCACCAACACATTTGGAAGACTTTTTCTGGTCTACTTTCCTATCTACTTGTCACTATTCCTGACCTCGCCCACTTGCACATAACACACTTTATGTCTCCTTTTAAACTACCGCTAAAATGCTAAACAACTGTCTAGGAACTCTACAGAATATAGAACAAATGGTTGTGTGCCAGCGACTGAAGATAATGGAAACTAATTACATACTCACTCTTCCAGCCGCATCTAGATACCACTAACTTACTTTTTCGTTCTCTTTGGCCTAAAGCAGTGGTTTTCAACCTTTAACATGCAACATAACAATTACTAGAAAAGCTTGTTAACACCCTGAGATTCTGATTTGGTAGAGAAAATAGGAGGACGTTTAATTACATTTCTATCAAACTTACAGATGGGGCCAAAAATGCTGACTTGAGAACCACTGGCCTAGGAGTAGAAAAATTTTGTCCTAACAGATCTCCAATTCTGTGGGAAACTCAAGGAAACATCTGGAGCTGAATCATCTTTGACTTCTCTTACTGAGCTAAAAGTGACTTAGCTAACACCTAGAAATTATGAGGAAGGAATACTGTAAATATCATTTTAATAACTTTAAAATCATCATTCAGTTCAGTCACTCAGTCGCATCCATCTCTGGGACCCCATGAACTCCAGACTTCCTTGTCTTTTTGCCTTTTTATACTGTTTATGGATTTCCCTAAACAGTTTGGTACTGAATGCTGCACAACTCAATTTGAAACAAGGATCTTTAAAAAATGTTGATGACAAAAAAATAAGGAAAAGTCACTGAGATGATAAAAAGATTGTGCATACACACCTGAGATCATTCTTTTTCCTCTCACCCTTCCTTGAAATTCAAGGAAATTCAATTTCATTTTTAGTGAAAATTTACAAGTTAAAAAAAATTATGGAAAAAACTAATAAATAGCCATAATGATAATATATGCGTTCATGTTATATTAGAATACCTTATTATATCATGATATCACCTATATTTAAATTACTCTAAAAATGCCATGAGAAAGTTTAAGACTTCATCTAAATACAAGTCATATTAGGTAACCAAATAGTCCCTCAGTTCTATTTAATGCATTTCACCTATGCAGTTCTATAAATAGTAATAAAGACATATCATTAATAGTTATCATGAGTCTTAGGAAACATTTATACCAATTCTTACTAGCTAACCTATTTTTACTATATATACAATGACTCTGCAGTATGCAAGTTAAATGACTGACTTAAAATTGAGCCTGGATACAGGAAAATGCTGCTTTCCTCTCGATTTTTCTGTGAATCTTAAACTGCTCTTAAAAAATACAGAACCTGGATTATATTAATAAACTAATACCTTACTGTAGTAGTTAAGTTTTAATTTAAGTAAATGACAGGTCAATGGCCAAAATAACAAAACTGCCTTTCCCAGCCACTGAAATTGAAAGATTATCTAACCTCTTCCTGAGAGTGACATTTACATTAACACCTAGTGCTAGTTTTTTTGACCAAAGTCCAACAGTTTCAATTACCTGTTCTCTATGTGGTTAGAGAAGTTGGAGGATCCATACATTAACATTTCTTTTATTTTTAGGAAAACACAATTCTCTTTCTAAATAGGGTTGACTAATCAGAGGAGGGAAAAAATTCACACAATTCAGTAGGAATACTTAAATATATGGAATGAGTTAACGCTACGCTGTCTAAAATTCCAGTTGACCCAATATGTATGTCATGGATACCAATTTGAGGATGTGGATTCATCACAAACTTTCTCACTACACTTTTTATTTATTTTTTCTTCCTGGCATTCCTTAAGGTTTTGATTTTAAAGAAGGTTGAAGAAGGTGGGAGAGGCAGAGAAGAAACATCAGAAAGAACAGAAATGAACTAAGTGGACTTAAGTAAATGATGTTCCATTTTTATTTATCATGAAGTTTGTACATTATTTTTATTTCCCCTAAAACCAAACTCATAAAAATATGCTGAATGACTTCAGATTAACAATGCAAATGATACTGCTTATTGAGATAGTAAACAACACTGGGGAGATAAAAAAGGGATAGTAGGTATAATTAAATATCCTTTTCAAATGCTTTGGGTAAGTGCAGTTGTGATGGAGAATCTTCTAAGCTATTCTCTCTAATCTAAAGAATATGGAAAAATTGTTATATGTCAGTGATAGGTTTTTGAAATGGCAAATCTAATTTTAAAAAAGTGTCTTCAGTTGGAGATCCAAAATTTATGGTTATTATTGTTTATAGACATCTGGTCTTAAAGAATGAAAGGCTCATTATTTTTAGGAAAAAAAAAGAATCTAATAAAAAATTAAAAAGTGGTTGAAAAAGAAAAAGAACTAGGTAATACTGTTTCCACTGGGCGTCCCAGGTGATACACTGATAAAGAATCTGCCTGCAATGCAGGAGACGCAAGCAGACATAGGTCCAATCCCCAGGTTGGGAAGATCCCCTGTAAGTGGGCATGGCAACCCACTCCAGTATACTTGCTGGGAGAATCTCATGGACAAAGGAGACTGGTGCGCTACATGCCACGGGGTCACAGAGAGTTGGACATGACTGAAGCGACTGAGCATGCACACACTGTTTCCATGACAGTGTCTTATGATGCTAACATTAAAAAATTATTTGTCTACTGAAATGATAAACTTCATATTTGAAAATAGGAATTATACTGAGATACATTAGTAGGTGTTTAAGAATCTACTATAAATAAAACAAATGTATAATGAACCTGAGTTCATATTATTTTAAAATTTTATGCCTTTCACAATCCAAAGTATTCTTATATTTATTAAGGAAAGTTAATGAGGCAAAATCTGAGTCCTATAACATCACAGATATATATATATGTAAAGGTAAATATACTATAGCAATAGTAGTGAGAACAAGTGCCATTTTCAGATATTTATTATAGGCTTGGTATAGTGATAAATGCTTTATCTCATATTTTTTAATAGCCCTGTAGGGTAAATGTTCATTTTTCAGAGAAGAAAACTAAATCTTAGCAAATTTAGTAGTGTATCCAAAGTGAGCAAGAATTTTAACTCAGTTCTATTGACTCAAAAGGCCATGTTCTTCATTATTACATTATACTGTCTAAAGTCTCCATTAACCTAATGTATATATGTTACAGTGACTGAACATAGAGATGACTGTTAGCTATTGTACAGAATTCAGGATGGGGTCCTTTAAAAAAGAGTGCCAGCATTTTTTGAACTTCATTTAAAAGTTGTTTTATTTTATATTGGTGTTTATTGTTTTACAATTTTGTATTAGTGTCTACAAAAAAGTGATTCATATACATATACAAAAGTTATACATATACACATTACCTATTTATTTTCAAATTCTTTTCCCATTTAGTTATTATAGAGAATTGAGCAGAGTTCCCTACTGGTCCTTGTTGGTTATCTGTTTTAAATAAGCAGTGTCTACTTCTCAATCTGAAGCTCCTAATCTATCACTCCCCCCTCAACTATAAGATCTTTCTCTCTGAGCCTGTTTTTTGTTTTGTAAGTAAGTTCATTTATATCATTTTTTAAAAATTCCATATATAAGCAATATCATATGATATTTGTCTTTCTCTGTCTGACTTACTTCACTTAGTATGATAATCTCGAGTTCCATCCATGTTGCTTGGACTCCACTTTTGATCTATCTAAGTGATACTCTTAGTCAAATTTTTATATTCATTTTAGAAATAACAGTTTACATTTATTGGGTATATCAGGCAGGATAATGTCAACTGTACTTGCAATTTTCCTTCACTCTACTATCTATGAGTTAGTGCATTATTATCCCCAGCTTCTGCTGCTGCTGCTGCTGCTGCTGCTAAGTCACTTCAGTCGTGTCCGACTCTGTGCGACTCCATAGACAGCAGCCCACCAGGCTCCCCCGTCCCTGGGATTCTCCAGGCAAGAACACTGGAGTGGGTTGCCATTTCCTTCTCCAANAGAGATCGCTTCAAGAAAATGAGAGATACCAAGGAAACACTTCATGCAAAGATGGGCTCGATAAAGGACAGAAATCATCTGGACCTAATAGAAGCAGAAGATATTAAGAAGAGGTGGCAAGAATACACAGAAGAACTGTACAAAAAAGATCTTCACAACCAAAATAATCACGATGGTGTGATCACTCACCTAGAGCCAGACATCTTGGAATGTGAAGTCAAGTAGGCCTTAGAAAGCATCACTATGAACAAAGCTAGAGGAGATGATGGAATTCCAGTTGAGCTATTTGAAATTCTGAAAGATGATGCTGTGAAAGTGCTGCACTCAATATGCCAGCAAATTTGGAAAAACTCAGCAGTGGCCATAGGACTGGAAAATGTCAGTTTTCATTACAAAGAAAGTCAATGCCAAAGAATGCTCATACTGCTGCACAATTGCACTCATCTCACACGCTAGTAAAATAATGCTCAAAATTCTTCAAGCCAGGCTTGAGCAATACACGAACCGTGAACTTCTAGATGTTCAAGCTGGTTTTAGAAAAGGCAGAGGAACCAGAAATCAAATTGCCAACATCCGCTGGATCATGGAAAAAGCAAGAGAGTTCCAGAAAAACATCTATTTCTGCTTTATCGACTATGACAAAGACTTTGACTGGGTGGATCACAATCAACTGTGGAAAATTCTGAAAGAGATGGGACTACCAGAACACCTGACCTATCTCTTGAGAAATCTGTATGCAGGCCAGGAAGCAACAGTTAGAACTGGACATGGAACAACAGATTGGTTCCAAATAGGAAAAGGAGTACGTCAAGGCTGTATATTACCACCCTGCTTATTTAACTTCTCTGCAGAGTACATCATGAGAAATGCTGGACTGGAAGAAACACAAGCTGGAATCAAGATTGCTGGGAGAAATATCAATAACCTCAGATATGCAGATGATACCACCCTTATGGCAGAAAGTGAAGAGGAGCTAAAAAGCCTCTTGATGAAAGTGAAAGAGGAGAGTGAAAAAGTGGGCTTAAAGCTCAACATTCAGAAAACGAAGATCATGGCATCTGGCCCCATCATTCCATGGGAAATAGATGGAGAAACAGTGGAAACAGTGTCAGACTTTATTTTGGGGGGGCTCCAAAATCACTGTAGATGGTGATTGCAGCCATGTAATTAAAAGACACTTACTCCTTGGAAGAAAGTTATGACCAACTTAGATAGCATGTTTAAAAGCAGAAACATTACTTTGCCAACAAAGGTCTGTCTAGTCAAGGCTATGTTTTTTCCAGTGGTCATGTATGGATGTGAGAGTTGGACTGTGAAGAAAGCTGAGCACCGAAGAATTGATGCCTTTGAACTGTGATGTGGGAGAAGACTGTTGAGAGTCCCTTGGACTGCAAGGAGATCCCACCAGTCCATTCTGAAGGAGATCAGCCCTGGGATTTCTTTGGAGGGAATGATGCTGAAGGTGAAACTCCAGTACTTTGGCCACCTCATGCGGAGAGTTGACTCATTGGAAAAGACTTTGATGCTGGGAGGGACTGAGGGCAGGAGGAGAAGGGGACAACAGAGGATGAGATGGCTGGATGGCATCACTGACTCAATGGATGTGAGTTTGAGTGAACTCCAGGATTTGGTGATGGACACAGAGGCCTGGTGTGCTGCGATTCATGGGGTCACAAAGTGTTGGACACAACTGAGCGACTGAACTGAACTGACCGTAAAGAAGGCTGAGCACTGAAGAACTGATGCTTTTGAATTGCGGTGCCAGAGAAGACTCTTTAAAGTCCACTGGACAGCAGGGAGATCAAACCAGTCAATCCTAAAGGAAATCAACCCCGAATATTCATTGGAAGGACTAATGCAGAAGCTCCAATACTTTGGCCACATAATATGAAAAGCCGATTCAGAAAGACTGAGCGCAGGAGGAGAAGGTGGCAACAGATGGTTGAATGGTATCACCGAGTCAATGGACATGAGTTTAAGCAAACTCCAGGAGAGAGTGAAGGACAGAGAAGCCTGGTGTGAGGCAGTCCATGGGGTCACAAAGAGTTAGACATGACTTAGCAACTGAACAACAACAACATAGGAAGGAAAAATGTTAAAAACTAGTATTTACCATGAAAAAACTAATGAAGATGATTAATACCATAAAAATGTATGATGAAATGTAAGTTGTTTATTTACCATTTTTAATACAAATAACTAAACCATTAATGCCTAAAAAAAAAAAAAAAACCCATCCAGGAAGAAGCTTGGTATCATCATTATCTGTTAATTCCATTTTGAGTTATTATTTAAGTTTTTAATACAACATACAATTTTATAAAGTCTGTTGCCCATATTGTATAAGCATCATACTTTCAAACTAGAGAGAAAACTAAGGAAAAATTTGAATTCTTGATTCCCAGTTACAACTGAAGACTATTTGAATTTAATTCAATGTTATATTATCAATCTATACTAAGGGGGCAATTTCTAGAAATACATGCTCTGGTGTAACAGTCTTTCATGAGTTAATCTGTAAGCCTGTAAGCCTGTTTTAGTTCTGTTCTCCAGTATACCACCATAATAAATGTTCCAGTGTACTTAGAATCAAAGGCGCTGCACAAGTAGAAAATAGTGTGCGTATTATTAACCTTTCTGTGCTTGTTTCCTCATCTGTAATATGGGGTTAATGATATTTCTGCACCTCACAAGAATGTTGTGTGAATTAATGTTTGTAAAGCCCTTTAAGGTCCATGGATGAAAGATGCCATAAAAGTCCAAAGGTGATAATATTATAGTTATTGAAATTAGAAACACCAATAATGCTGGGAACCGAATATATATTTGGTTGAAGGCACCTCATGCATTATGAATTTGAAGGCACTTAAAGAAGCTTACCATTTCAAAATTAATGTTTTGATATATATAGAATAAATTCCAAAGAGATATTACATATATGTGATAAGCCAAATGGATATAATTTGCTCATAACTGGCAAAAGCACAGTATAAGAGTCTCCATTTGTTTCATGTTTTTTTAAATGGGAAATACTGCAGTAAAATACACAGGATCTATAGTCAAAATAATATAATGTCAAAATGGTCTATTTAGAAAAAGGCAGTAAATTTAGAAAAATGGTATGTGAAAAATGACAGCATGGTTTAAATGATATACCTTTGTTAATACTGCTGTTATTTTTTAATTTACATTTTGAATCTACTAGAATAATTTACAAATATTAAGCACAAAACAACATTCTTTTTGAGGACAAAAAATATAGATTATCAGTTGTCAACAGTTTGTCTGAATTAATTCTAATGTGTGTATTAAATATTTTTTTTCTAAAAGTTTAGAATGGTATTATACTAAATCAACATAATACAGAAAAGAAGAATATAAGTTTCCCAAAATCGTAGCTCTTTTTTAAAAAAATTCAAGTGTCTCATGGGATTATTTACTTATTTATCCACTCATTCATTCACTCACTCAGTGTTTATTTGTAGCATATACAATAATAATTTAAAAATACAAATCTTAGAATATATGTATGAATATGTGAATGCTTATATTTAGAGAAAACAGTCTAGAAACATGCTCAACATTCCATTATCAAACTTCATAATAATTACCTCTAGGAAGTTGTTTGGGGTAAGGAAAATACAATAGAACTTTTTTATTATTTTACAAAAAATATGTGTAACTTTTTAATATTTAAAAGGCACATTCACAGAATGCAAAAGGTTAGAAAGACTCCAAAATAAAAGTAAAGATTGATGAGACATACATAACTAAAGACATTAGAGTTTAAGAAACATGCTTAGTTTATTGTCAGACAGAAAAGGAAAGACAAATAGTTAAAGGGAGGAGTCATCATCCTTGATCATAATTTAGGAAAATTAACACGTATATGTATTTTTGCTTTTTAGACATATCTTAAGATTTAATAGAAGGAATGCAATTTTATCTTTTAATCCATTGAAGAATGCTTTTCAACTAAGTAGAGAAAAGGTTAACTTCAAATAATAGTGGCAAACCAGTCAAGGAAAAACAACAAGACTTCACAATTAAAGTCAAGGAGTCAAACAAATATTATATTTAGAAAGTCAAGAGCTTTGTTTTGGTTGCTTTAGAGATTTTCCCCAATTTATGGGAGGTTCAAGGTTACCACGGTCAGTATCTACAGCTCAAAGTCATTCCAGAGTTTTTTCAAAATTAGTATTAAAAGATTTAAGCCTGTATTGCAATGGAAAAAATTGAAATCTGGGACTACTGACATTATGAGTGTAAGTAAATTATAGTAAAAGGTCACATGGGCCAGCTTACCTCTAGACAGCTAATAAGCAGAGAAAGCTCTATTTAGAGATTTAAAATCAAGAAACATTGTTCAGTCTAAGTCGTCTCCAAATCTTTGCAATGCAATGAATTGCAGTATGCCAGGTGTCCATGTCCTTCACTGTCTCCTGGAGTTTGCTCAAACTCCTGTCCATTGAGCTGGTGATGCCATCCAAACATCTCATCCTCTGTTGCCCCCTTCTCCTGCCCTCAATCTTTCCCAGCATCAGAATCTTTTCTAATGAGTCAGCTCTTCACATCAGGTGACCAAAGTATTGGAGCTTTGGCTTCAGCATCAGTTCTTCCAATGAAAATTCAAGGTTGATTTCCTTTAGGATTGACTGGTTTGAGCTTTTTGCTATCCAAAGGGTTCTCAAGCATCTTCTCCAGCTACACAGTTTGAAAGCATCAATTTGTCAGCGATCCCCCAGAGAAGGAAATGGCAATCCACTCCAGTACTATTGCCTGGAAAATCCGATGGACAGAGGAACCTAGTAGGCTACAGTACATGGGGTTGCAAAGAGTCGGACACCTGAGCGACTTCACTTTCACTTTTCAGCCTTCTTTATGGTCCAAATCTCACATCCATACATAACTACTGGAAAAACCGTAGTTTTGACTAATTGGACCTTTGTTGGCAATTGATCTCTCTGCTTTTGAACATACTGCTTATGTTTGTTATAGCTTTTCTTCCAAGGAGCAAACGTCTTTTAATTTCATGACTGCAGTCACAGTCCAGAGTGATTTTGGAGGCCAACAAATAAAATCTGCAACTGTTTCCACTTTTTCCCTACCTTTTAATCATGAAGTGATGGGACAGGATGCCATGATCTTAATTTTTTGAATGGTGAGTTTTAAGCCAGCTTTTTCACTCTCCTCTTTAACCTTCATCAAGAGGCTCTTTAGTTCCTCTTTGCATTCTGCCATTAGAGTTGTATCATCTATGTACCTGAGATTGTTGTTATTTCTCCCAGCAGTCTTGATTCCAATCTGAGCTTCATCCAGGCCAAAATTTCGCATGATGTACTCTGCATATAAGTTAAATAAGCAGGATGACAATATACAACGTTGACATACTCCTTTCTCACTTTTGAACCAGTCCATTGTTACATGTAAGGTTCTAACTGTTGCTTCTTGACCTGCATACAGATTTTGCAGAAGGCAGGTGAAGTGGTTTGGTATTCCCATCTCATTAAGAATTATCCACAGTTTGTTGTGATCCACACAGTCAAAAGCTTTAGCATAGTTAAGAAAACAGAAGTAGTTGTTTTTCTGGAATTCCCTTGCTTTTTCTATCATCCAAAGAATGTTGGCAACTTGATTTCTGGTTCCTCTGCCTTTTCTAAATTCAGCTTGTACATCTGGAAGTTCTTGGTTCACGTATTGTTAAAGCCTAACTTGGAGAATTTTGAGCATTACTTTGCTAGCATGTGAGATTAGCACAACTGTAGTTTGGACTTCCCTGGTGGCTCAGATAGTAAAGAATCCACTTGCAATGCAGGAGAGATCCCTGGGTCAGGAAGGCATCCTGGAGAAAGGAATGCCATCCCACTGCAGTATTCTTGCCTGGGAATTCCCATGGACAGAGGAGTCTAGCAGGCTACAGTCCATGGGGTCATGAAGAGTCTGACATGACTGAGCGATTAACACTTTCACTTTGAACATTCTTTGTCCATACTGATTTAGAACAGCAAACCACTTCAGTATTCTTGCCTTGAGAACCCCATGAACAGTATGAAAATGCAAAAAGTTAGGACACTGAAAGATGAACTCCCCAGGTCAGTAGGTGCCCGGTATACTACTAGAGATTAGTGGAGAACTAACAGCAGAAAGAATGAAGAGATCAAGCCAAAGCAAAAACAACACCCAGTTATGGATCTGACTGGAGATGGAAGTAAAGTCTTATGCTGTAAAGAGCAATATTGCATAGGAACCTGGAATGTTACATCCATGAATCAAGGCAAATTGGAAGTGGTCAAACAGGAGATGGCAAGAGTGAACATCGATATTTTAGGAATCAATGAACTAAAATGGACAGGAATGAGTGAATTTAACTCAGATGACTGAGTTATATCTACTGGCGAGAATCCCTTAGAAGAAATGGAGTAGCCATCATAGTCAACAAAAATCTGAAATGCAGTACTTGGATGCAATTTCAAAAATATATATAATGATCTCTGTTTGTTTCCAAGGCAAACTACTCAATATCACAGTAATCCAAGTCTATCCCCCAACCAATAATGCTGAAGAAGTTGAAGTTGAATGGTTCTATCAAGACCTACAAGACCTTCTAGAACTAACACTAAAATAGATATCCTTTTCATTATAGAGAACTGGAATGCAAAAGTAGGAAGTCAAGAAATACCTGGAGTAACAGGGAAATTTGGCCTTGGAATACAGAATGAAGCAGGGCAAAGAGTTTTGCTAAGAGAATGCACTGGTCATAGCAAACACCCTCTTCCAACAGCACAGGAGAACACTGTACACACGGACATCACCAGGTGGTCAATACCAAAATCAGATTGATTATATTCTTTGCAGCCAAAGATGGAGAAGCTCTATACAGTCAACAAAAATAAGACTGGGAGCTGACTGTGGCTCAGATTCATGAATTCCTTATTGCCAAATTCTGACTTAAACTGAAGAAAGTAGGGAAAACTACTAAACCATTCAGGCATGACCTAAATCAAATCTCTTACAATTATACAGTGGAAATGAGAAATAGATTCAAGCAATTAGATCTGATAGAGTGCCTGAAAAACTATGGATGGAGGTTCGTGACATTGTACAGGAAGCAGGGATCAAGACAATTTCCAAGAACAAGAAATGCAAAAAGGCAAAATGGTTGTCTGACCTTACAAACAGCTATGAGAAGAAGAGAAGCGAAAGGCAAAGGAGAAAAGGAAAGATATAAAGACATACCCATTTGAATGCAGAGTTCCTAAGAATAGCAAGGAGAGATAAGAAAGCATTCCTAGGTGATCAATGCAAAGAAATAGAGGAAAACAACAGAATGGGAAAGACTAGAGATCTCTTCAAGAAAATTAGAGATACCAAGGGAACATTTCATGCAAAGATGGGCTCAATAAAGGACAGAAATGGTATGGACCTAACAGAAGCAGAAGGTATTAAGAAGAGGTGGCAAGAATACACAGAAGAACTATACAAAAAAGATCTTCACAATCCAGATAAGCATGATGGTGTGATCCCTCACCTAGAGCCAGACATCCTGGAATGTGAAGTAAACTGGGCCTTAGGAAGCATCACTATGAACAAAGCTAGTGGAGGTGATGAAATTCCAGTTGAGTTATTTTAAATCCTGAAAGATGACACTGTGAAAGTGCTGCACTCAGTATTCAAGCAAATATGGAAAACTCAGCAGTGGCCACAGGACTGGAATAGATCAATTTTCATTCCTATCTCAAAGAAAGGCAATGCCAAAGAATGCTCAAACTACCGTACAATTGCACTCATCTCACATACAATCAGAGTAATGCCCACAATTTTCCAAGCCAGGCTTCAACAGTACATGAATCATGAACTTCCAGATGTTCAAGCTGGATTTAGAAAAGGCAGAGGAACCAGAAATCAAATTGCCAACATCCACTGAATCATCGAAAAAGCAATAGAGTTCCAGAAAAACATCTACTTCTGCTTTATTGACTATGCCAAAGCCTTTGACTGTGTGGATCACAACAAACTGTGGAAAATTATTCAAAAAATAGGAATACCAGACCACCTGATCTGCCTCCTGAGAAATCTGTATGCAGGTCAAGAAGTAACAGTTAGAACTGGACATGGAAGAGCAGACTAGTTCCAAATCAGGAAAGGAATACATCAAGGCTGTATATTGTCATCCTATTTATGTAACTTAAATCCAAAGTACATCATGAGAAATGCTGGACTAGATGAAGCACAAGCTGGAATCAAGATTGCTGGTAGAAATATCAATAACCTCAGATATGCAAATGACACCAACCTTATGGCAGAAAGCAGAGAAGAACTACAGAGCCTCTTGATGAAAGTGAAAGAGGAGAGTGAAAAAGTTGGTTTAAAATTCAATATTTAGAAAATTAAGATCATAGCTCCAGTCCCATTACTTTACGGCAAATAGACGGGCAAACAGTGGAAATAGTGTCAGATTTTATTTTGGGGGGCTCCAAAATCACTGCAGATAGTGACTACAGCCATAAAATTAAAAGACGTTTATTCCTTGGAAGAAAAGTTATGACCAACCTAGACAGCATATTAAACAGCAGAGACATTACTTTGTCAACAAAGGTCCATCTAGTTAAGGCTATGGTTTTTCCAGTAATCATGTATGGATGTGAGAATTGGACTATAAAGAAAGCTGAATGACAAAAAATTGATGCTTTTGAATTGTGGTGTTGGAGAAGACTCTTGAGAGTCCCTTGGACTGCAAAGATATCCAACCAGTCAATCCAAAAGGAAATCAGTACTGAATATTCATTGGAAGGACTGATGTTAAAGCTGAAGCTCCAATATTTTGGCCACGTGATGCAAAGAGCTGACTCATTTGAAAAGACCCTGGTGCTGGGAAAGATTAAGCACAGGAAGAGAAGGCGACGACAGAAGATGAGATTTTTGGATGGCATCACCGACTCAGTGGACATAAGTTTGAGTGAACTCTGGGAATTGGTGATAGACAGGGAAGCCTGGCATGCTGCAGTCCATCAGGTTGCAAAGAGTCAGACACAACTGAGTGACTGAACTGAACTGAACTAACTGGCATTTCCTTTCTTTGGGGTTGAAATGAAAACTGATCTTTTCCAGTCTTATGGCCATTGTTGAGTTTTCCAAATTTGCTGATAATGAATCCAGGACTTTAACAGCATCATCTTTTAGGATTTTAAATAGATTAATAAACATGAAAACATTTAATTTCTTACCAAAATTTACAAGTTTTTATATGCATATTTAAAAATAAGATACTTCCTAGAATAGATAAATAAGTAAATGGAACTGATATATTATGTCACCTGAATTCCATTTCTTCCAGTTTAATAAATACTTTTTTAAAATATTTATTTATTTTTAGTTTTAGCTGTGCGAGTCTTCAGTGCTGCGCACAGGCTTTCTCTAGTTGCAGGAAGAGGAGTGATACTCTTTAACTGTGGTGCACAGACTTCTCATTCAGGTGGTTTCTCCTTATTTCAGAGCAGGGGCTCTAGGGTGCTGGGGTTTCAGTAGTTGTGGTGTGAAGGATCTTCCTGGACCAGGGATTGAACTTGCATTGCCAGGCAGATTCTTAACCACTGGGCCACCAGTGTGTTGGTCGCTCAGTTGTGTGTGACTCTTCATGACCCCATGGACGATACCCGCTAGGCTCCTCTGTCCATGAGATTCTCTAGGCAAGAATATTGGAGTGGAGAAGGGCCATCAGGGAAGCCCTCTAAAAAACATTCTTACCTGACTTTTTGTTTCACCTATGCTCTTGACTTTCTGGCTTGATTATACACAACTTTACCTATAAACTCCTTTCTTAATATTTGGAAAGACTGTGGTACCCAAGGAGGGAAAGTGCAATAGAAATGCAAGCTAGTGATAGTGTACTTAACCTTTTTTTAATCAGTTACATATTGACTCAACTTCCTGAGAATTTTCCAGAATTTCTTGTAGATTGGTGAGTAACATTGTGTGTCAGTGTGATAACTGATTTCCAGCAAAATGTGTTCAATGAAGAGATCAGTCTCTAATACAGTGATAAGCATATATTAGTGGCCAATAAACATTAATGAACAAATGAATCATGTGAATGGATTTTATGTTCATAATGAAATTAATTGGTTGGGTTACCCGTATTTTCCTGGTAGCTCAGACGGTAAAGCATCTGCCTGCAATGTGGGAGACCTGGGTCCGATCCCTGGGTCGGGAAGATCCCCAGGGAAATGGCAACCCACTCCAGTACTCTTGCCTGGAAAATTCCATGGACAGAGGAGCCTGCTAGGCTACAGTCCATGGGATCACAGAGTTGGACACGACTGAGCAACTTCACTTCACTTCACCTATATGAAGTAAGCTATAGAAAAATGTTAACTCTTCTGACTATAGCTTTCCACTGTTTTTAATCTTTTATCTAAGTTACCTTCCTATCTTTTTCCTTCTATTCATTAACAAATTTACTTAAGTTTTCTCAAGTAGAAAAAATCTGTAGTTAGTCCATCATCTATTGGATCTCCCTCTCAAGGACATGAAAAACATAGCAAATACCAAACATAGATCTTTCTAATTACTTGCTTTCAATCACCTTCACTAATTCTTTTTTGGTCAATCCCTGATCTGTTTCTCTAAAGTTTTAGTCACAATTTTTCCTTCATTCTCTATCTACCTACTTCTAGTTTCCATGATCTCCTCCACTGACTTCACCAGTTGATATTTCCAATCTCAAATATTCAGTTGAGTGATACTCATTATTATTCACATTTGTTCATTCATTCATTCACTTATTCATTTGAAATTATTTGTGACTCTAGCCCTGCTTGCTTCTATCTCAATAAAGTATTATATAATCCTATAAGTCAAATCATGTCAGGTCCCTGATCAAAGCCTCTACTGACACTCCATTTCATTCAGAGTCTTACAGTAGTCTACAAGGCCTTAAATTATCCTCTTGCCTCTTAAATCTTAATCTCACCCAATATCAGTATTTCTCTTCACTCATTCTGCTCAGTCTCCTTGATTCTGTACAAACACAAAATACGCTCTTGCAGAAGAATTTTACACTGGCATTCTCTTCTTGGAACACTCACCTACAAGGCTTAGTCCTTCACCCTCTCCTAGTCTTGGCTTAAATGTTTCCTTCTCAGCATGATTTTACGGGTTCATCACATTTAAAACTGAAACCTTTCACTCAAGTACTCCCCATTATCTTCTGTGCTTTGTTCTTCATTTCACAGATCATTCTCCTAACATAAAGCTTGGCAAACAGTGGCCCATAGGCCAAATCTAGCCTGCCACCTGTTTTGGTAAAGTATTATTAAAACAGAGCCAAGCCCAGCCCATTCTTTTATAAATTATCTAAAAATTATCTGTTTGTTTTGTGCTACAATGATCGAGTCAAGAAGTTACAATAAGAACCACTTGTCTCACAAAGCTTAAAAGTTTAGTATCTGCTTCTTGTCAGAAAAGTTTGCCAATCTGTGCTCAAACACATCAAAAATCAGGCAGGATTTTTTTTTTTCCATTTTGTTCATTGCTATATCTGTGTTGCCTACAACAAGTAGGCACAAGGTAAATATTTGTGAATAAACAGATGAATCTTCTAATGTACGCCAAATACTGAGCAGAGACCTGAGCACGCAGAGGTTTAATTCTCCCCAAACTGTCCTCGCAATACTACAGTTTTGTGTTCAATTTGTGCTTTCTCAGTAAAATAACATAAAATCAAAAACAATAACAATTATTTCATGTCTCTTATCCCGTAAACCTCAATAGCCCATTCTTCTTCACTCTCAAGCAATGACATTACTTAATATTTACCTGAGAAACAGAAGTAGTCAGAACAGAATCACATCGGTTATACATACCAACATATTTGTATTCATCCCCATGTATTTCTATCTCCACATTAGAGTGGATAATCAGTTCCACGTTCCCCACCAGCTGAAATCACCTTGTCTCTACTCCCCTTAGTAGCAAAACTCACCATAAAAGTATCCTATTCTTGTCACTACTTAATCACTTCTCATTCTTAACTTGCCATAATAAGATTTTCATCTTTACCACTCCAGTGAAAGCACACATATCAAGGTTGCAACATCCTATCCTGCCAAAGCCAATGTTCAGTTATCAGTCCTCATATTTCCTGACTTCTAAACACTTGCCTTTTCTCCTGTGCATTTCACTTCTCTTCTTTTTATTTTTCTGGGCTCCAAAACCACTGCAGATGGTGACTGCAGCCATGAAATTAAAAGATGCTTACTCCTTGGAAGGAAAGTTGTGACCAACCTAGACAGCGTATTAAAAAGCAGAGACATTACTTTGCCAACAAAGGTCCATCTAGTTAAGGCTATGGTTTTTCTAGTAGTCATGTATGGATGTGAGAGTTGGACTCTAAAGAAAGCTGAGTGCCAAAGAATTGACGTTTGTGAACTGTGGTGTTGGAGAACTCTTGAAAGTCCCTTGGACTGCAAGGAGATCCAACCAGTCCATCCTAAAGGAGATCAGTCCTGGGTGTCCATTGGAAGAACTGATGCTGAAGCTCCAATACTTTGGCCATCTGATATGAAGAGCTGACTCATTTGAAAAGATCCTGATGCTGGGAAAGATTAAGGGCAGGAGGAGAGAAGGGGACGACAGAGGATGAGATGGTTGGATGGCATCACTGTCTCAGTGGACATGGGTTTAGGTAAACTCTGGCAGTTGGTGATGGACAGGGAGGCCTGGCGTGCTGCAGTCCACGGGTCGCAAAGAGTGGGACATGACTGAGCGACTGTCCTGAACTGAACTGAACTGAAACATTTGCCAGAGTTCATTATTGCTTCTTAAATGACTTTCTTCTCATTCTATCCAGGACACATTCTGTTTTTCTTTCTGTTTCGTAGGCTATTACTTCTCAATCTTCTTTATAGCTTTTTCATTCTCTTTCTTCATCTCCAACTTTGGCATGCTCTAGGCCTCATACCTCCTTTTTTCTTTTCACTCCTTGAAATTATCATTCTTTTTATAGAGTTAAATAACATATGTATGCTTTTATCCACCAAGCTTTATCAGAAAGTGCATTCTATCTGAGAAATTTAAGAATTTAATTAAGGAACTATTTATTTGCAAGGTGCGGACAAGATATAGAATACCATAAGTGATAATAAAGTATCCTGGGATAAATAACCAAACCAGGACTGTTTTACAATTATATTTTTATAATGGTGTGGCAGAGCAAGCACAGACTGGTTAGTGAAAACAGGCTAGTATAGTTTTGGAGGTTTGCAAGTCCTGTCAAACAGCTGTTATTAAAAATTAAGCTATACAAACTTACAACTAAATAAATTATACTTAAAGGAAAAGTAGTACATATTCAAAATTCATCATTTCTCAATTATTTTACTATATTTTACTATTGCATATGTTCTTGAGATTTAAATCTATTGCAACTGTATGACAGAAATAATACATAATAGGCTACTTTCCATCTCTTTCTAACTTTACATTCAGTGATACCACATTGTTAACTTAAAACTAGCCATAGATAGAGAATTTACACCACAGAATTTAGCACACATTTTACAAAGTGACAAAGAAAGTGTTAGTTATATGGTTATATTTAAAGGTGTTTCATGTCTGTAGCTATTACATTGTGAATAATAATTTTTAAATTTGGTAATATATTCTTTCAGTAGTCAAATACTATCTGATTTATTTAAGAAGTCACCTGCATCAGTTACAAACAAGTTCCAAAATCTTTTTTTTTTTTTTTTCCATTTTCATCGTAAGATACTACACTGGGAATATCAGATGTGATTAGCACCGTCACTTGATTAAGTTTTGTTAATATATCTTTATTCTTGAAGACCCATCTGACTTTTACACAGCAAGAGAGGAAAAGGAGGCTATCATAGCATTCACCATCTCTGTAATTGTTTTAAGTCTTGGGAGTGGCACATTCTCTTGGAATGAGGTATTGCTTTTGCTTAATCTTGGCAAAGGAGGACAAATCGAGGAGCTTCATTTGGCCTTATTATGCAATAGAACTCACTCCGGGGAATTCTTTGTTAAGAAATTTTCCTATTCTTACCATATATTATTGACCTGTTAGAAAAAAAAAATGGTTCTGAAGTCTCTCCAGATACCCTTCTGAAAACGGACTTGGGCCATCCGATAATACAAAACTATCAGATCTTCAGGTCTGCGGGCATTAGCATCATTTAAAAGACAATATCTAATAAACCCATGAGGTCTATCTGCTTTCCCTCCAGGTGGAGTGATTCTCAGAGTGCCCTCTAAACCAGTAACACCAACATCACTTGAGAACTTGTTAGAAACATAAATCCTGTTTTTTTTTCACCCCAAAGTTACTAAATCAATAGGACCCAGGGATCTGTCTTTAAAGTCCTCCATCAGTATGATTCTTAAGCTTAGGTAAGTTTAAGAACTACTGCTCCAGACCCATTCATTGTTAACTAGCTGCAGGTACCTCTAAGACAGATGTGGAGGGAGAGTCATATTATATCTCTGACCCTATTACCAGGTCATTCCATATAGGCCCTGGCCTCCTCAAATAAAGATCTCCAGGTCTACAAAGTAGCTTAAGTCTAGGAACAAGATAAGAATAAATCCTCATTATTGTACCTCAAGTTAATTTTATGCCCACTAGGCCTAAGATTTTTCTCCCTACACATGCCAAGAAGCTCCCTAGTTGACTGCCCTTTTGTTTTGTTTCTGAAGGCTCCATGGCCATTGCAGCCAAACATCGCCATAGGTCAAAATGTTCGGATTTTTATCACTGCTCTGTGGCTTATTATGATAATTATGTCCACCTTGGTCTATAATGAATAAGGACCCCTAATTGGCCTCTAACTCTTTGGCATCCTATTATTTCCACTGTCGTCAAGGAATGCAGTTCCATTGTTCCCATTATTCTCTGACATAGAATAACCAACATAGAACATTACTTCAGTGTTCAATGATACTAGTACTCTTCCTTATCAAAGGATTCTTTAAGGTCTTGGTAAAGAGTATGTCTTCAGGGTCCTCTTGGGTAATATAAAGATTGGCTGATCAGTTACACATAATAAACTCCTTCCAGTATTATTATTTTTCTGAGACTTAATTCCTTCCCCTAAGTTGCACCAGGGAAGTCATGTTGCTCAGCCTCGCTGGATTGGACCCAACTGACCGAGTCTGGACTTTGAATAGCCAACCTAAGAGACAACACCACTCTTATGTTCTCAAGACAACACACTAAATCACAAATTCCATGTGAATAAACCCTTATCAACCAAATCCAGCCTAATATTTTCTCTTCCTTGGTCTACACTCATATAATTCACTCCCACATATACTCTGTAGACTCCTGCCAATCAAAATTAATGAGATTCTACAAGTCTTTCATTCAGTCAAGTGAATTCAATGGCAATAATATAGCTTAAACCTGTTCATTCCTTTTCATTTTCTATGATATTTTGCTGGCTAGGACCTTTTATATGGTTTATTCAGTCAGTTCAGTTCAGTTCAGTCACTCAGTTGTGTCCGACTCTTTGAGACCCCATGAGTTGCAGCACACCAGGCCTCCCTGTCCATCACGAACTCCCGGAGTCCACTCAAACTCATGTCCATTGAGTCGGTGATGCCATCCAGCCATCTCATCCTCTGTCGTCCCCTTCTCCTCCTGCCTCCAATCCCTCCCAGCATCAGAGTCTTTTCTAATGAGTCAACTCTTTGCATGAGGTGGCCAAAGTACTGGAATTTCAGCTTTAGCATCATTCCTTCCAAAGAAATCCCAGGGCTGATCTCCTTCAGAATGGACTGGTTGGATCTCCTTGCAGTCCAAGGGACTCAAGAGTCTTCTCCAACACCACAGTTCAAAAGCATCAATTCTTCAGCACTCAACTTTCTTCACAGTCCAACTCTCACATCCATACACGACNTCCCAGGGCTGATCTCCTTCAGAATGGACTGGTTGGATCTCCTTGCAGTCCAAGGGACTCAAGAGTCTTCTCCAACACCACAGTTCAAAAGCATCAATTCTTCAGCACTCAACTTTCTTCACAGTCCAACTCTCACATCCATAAATGACTACTGGAAAAACCATAGCCTTGACTAGACGGACCTTTGTTGGCAAAGTAATGTCTCTGCTTTTGAATATCTAGGTTAGTACTCATTAATCTTATATATTGATTTTCCAGTTCATTTGAAAAAGTGCTGTTGCATTATTTTCCTGAAGCCTGACTCGGTCAACTTAATTTTTCTCCATCTTTAATTATTCAAATCTTTATCACTTGCATCTTCATATCTCAAATTCATCAAGCACACTCTTATCTCCACATTATACTTCTTCTTCTATCTTGGAATTTTCCTTCTTTTCAATTTAAGTTTTCATTCATCTTTCAAAGATAAACTTAGGTAGTATTTCCCTTATAAAGTATTACGTAATTGTCTTAGTCAGACTTAATTGCTCCTCCTCTTTGACCATAATGAACATTGACTATGGCTTTATTCTCCCTTGAATTATAGTTAGCAATATGCTGAAGAATTGATGCTTTTGAACTGTGGTGCTGGAGAAGACTCTTGAGAGTCCCTTCGACTGCAAGGANCAGACTTAATTGCTCCTCCTCTTTGACCATAATGAACATTGACTATGGCTTTATTCTCCCTTGAATTATAGTTAGCAATATGCTGAAGAATTGATGCTTTTGAACTGTGGTGCTGGAGAAGACTCTTGAGAGTCCCTTCGACTGCAAGGAGATCAAACCAGTCAATCCTGAAGGAAATCAACTCTGAATATTCACTGGAAAGACTGATGCTAAAATGGAAGCTCCAATATTTTGGCCACCTGATGCAAAAGAGCCTACTCACTGGAAAAGACCCTGATGCTGGGAAAGATTGAAAGCAGGAGAAGGGGATGACAGAGGATAAGATGGTTGAATGGCATCACTGAGTCTATGGATGTGAGTTTGAGTAAACTCTGGGAGACAGTGAAGGACAAGGAAACCTGGTGTGCTGCAGTCCATGAGGTCACAAAGAGTCAGACATGGCTGAGTGACTGAATAAGAACAAATGCCTGTCTTTATTCCTATCTTGAAATTATCTTGAAAGCCAGGACCATGTCTCATTCATTTCTTTGATTTCCTCAGATCCTTAGCATAACACTAAGTAATATATGTAATAGACGTGCAGTATACATTTGTTTAGGATATCCCTTGTAGCTCAGTTGGTAAAGAATCTGCCTGCGGTGCAGGAGACTTGGGTTCAATTCCTGGGTTGGGACAATCCCCTGAAGAAGGAAATGGCAAACCATTCCAGTATTCTTGCCTAGAGAAACCTGTGTACAGAGGAATTTGGCAGACTACAGTCCATGAGGTGGCAAGAGTCAGACATAATGGTTTAGCAATTAAACCACCACCATACATTTGTTTAAATGAAATTACAACTAAATATTGGCTATTTTGGTTAATGCTATTAAGGATGATTTTTACTTGTTTTCTATTAACAAATTCAGAGTGTTTTTGAAACCTTTCCAGTGACTTCCAAAGACGAAACAATGACTTCAAATCCCCCAAAGTAGCTTCTTATTTTTTGAAATGCTTTCATAACTACTCACTGAATATCTATAATCATCTCAACTGAATATCTACAAACAACTCAAAAGCCATTGATCTCAATTTTTCACACAAAGTTACTAGATTTCCCCCCCCAGCTTTACTGAGACGTAATTGATGTATAACATTTTGTAAGTGTAAGGTATGTGCTATGTGTGCTGAGTCTCTCAGTCATGTCTGACTGTTTGCAATGCTATGGACTATAGCCCACCAGGCTCCTCTGTCCATGGGGATTCTCCAGGTAAGAATACTGGAGTGGGTTNTAACATTTTGTAAGTGTAAGGTATGTGCTATGTGTGCTGAGTCTCTCAGTCATGTCTGACTGTTTGCAATGCTATGGACTATAGCCCACCAGGCTCCTCTGTCCATGGGGATTCTCCAGGTAAGAATACTGGAGTGGGTTGCCATGCCCTCCTGCAGGGGATCTTCCCAACCCAGGGATCAAATCCAGATTTCCCTCATTGCAGGTGGTTTCTTTACCATCTGAGCCACCAAGGAAGCCCAAGAATGCTGAAGTGGGTTGCCTATCCCTTCTTCAGAGGACCTTCCCAACCCAAGAATCAAACTGGGGTCTCCCACATAGCAGGCGGATTCTTTATCATCTTGAGCCACCAGGGAAGCCCCATGTGTAAGGTATGCAATATGTTTATTTGATACTTACATATTATGAAATGATTATCACAGCAGGGTTAGTTAGCAACTTCATCACCTCACACAATTACCTTTTTTGGTATGTGTGAGAAGATCTCTCAACCTTCAGTATTGTTAATTATAATCATAATATTGTACATCAGACGCCTAGAACATACTCACTGTAAAACTAAGCTGTGCCCTTTGATCAACATCTCCCCATTTTCCCCACTTCTCAGCCCCTGGTAACCACCATTCTACTCTTTGTTTCTGTAAAAGCTTAGCTTTTATAGATTCCATGCTGCTGCTACTGCTACTGCTAAGTCGCTTCAGTCGTGTCCGACTCTGTGCGACCCCATAGACGTCAGCCCACCAGGCTCCGCCGTCCCTGGGATTCTCAAGGCAAGAACACTGGAGTGGGTTGCCATTTCCTTCTCCAATAGATTATCTTGCCTTTTGCAGCAACATGGATGGGCCTTAAGTGGAATCTATAGATTCCATATATAGATGATATTATACAGTACATGTATTTCTTTGTCTTACTAATTTCACATATCATAATGCAACTTAAGGCCCATCCATGTTGCTGCAAAAGGCAAGNTCTTGCCTTTTGCAGCAACATGGATGGGCCTTAAGTGGAATCTATAGATTCCATATATAGATGATATTATACAGTACATGTATTTCTTTGTCTTACTAATTTCACATATCATAATGCAACTTAAGGCCCATCCATGTTGCTGCAAAAGGCAAGATTTCCTTCTTTCTTGTGACTGAATAATATTTCATTGTCAAAGTTAATAGTTTTTTATTTATTTTAATTGGAGGCTAATTACTTGACAATATTGTAGTGGTTTTTTGCCATACTTTGACATGAATCAGCCATGGGTATACATGCGTTCCCCATCCTGAACCCTCCTCCCACCTCCCTCCCCATCCCATCCTTCAGGGTCATCCCAGTGCACCAGCCCTGAGTACCCTGTCTCATGCATCAAACCTGGACTAGTGATCTGTTTCACATATGATAATATACATGTTTCAATGCNCATAAAGAGATACCCCACACCCAAGGTAAGAGAAACCCAAGTAAGATGGTAGATGTTGCAAGAGGGCATCCGAGGGCAGACACACTAGTCAATCCCTCACTTTAGCAGTTAAAAAATTTGGGTGGACTGAATCTAAAGATCTTTTTTTAGATAGTTAAAAGTATCTGGACTCAAGAAATACTGTAAGATTTGGCAGTAACCTCCCAAATCTCCAAACCTCTCTACGCCTCAGCATGTAACTCAGATGTGTCACTCTTTCACAAAGCCTGCCCCAGTTCCAGCATAAGCTTTAGGTAAGCTGTCCTTCCTACGCTTTTTCTGCTTCATATAATAGTACTTTGGCCCAGTTATTCTAACATATGACTTCCAAATTTTTATCACTTAGGTAAGTACACCTCTTCTTTTCTAGTAAACTCTGGACTTTAAAAATAGCAGAAGATATCTCTGATTCTCATTTGATAACTCTGGAGACCTAAAATAGTGTCTTGTATATAATTGATACTTTTTGAATAATTTAGGTTTTCAGTTGTTGTCAGGGTATAATGAACCCCATCACTATGTTCTGAAAATTAAATAGTTTAAACTATCTTTTCTATAAACAAATCTCAGGATTTTCCTAAAAATCCTCTGGCAATGACTTGGCATTGTTCAGAGCTACTGAATGTATTTATAATCAGCCAAGGGAAACAATCCCTCCTTATCTGAATTAGAAGTACTCTCAGGTTTGCCTGTCATCCATGGTCTTCAATAAACTTACTCAGTCTGCACCTCCAACCAGATCATCTACTGGCTGCTCCTTCACTCCCAATTCAAGTTTCATTCCCTCCATAAAACCTCAGTCTTCGGAGATCACTCTCTTCCAAGCTCCTTCCACACCCATTCTCTGTGCCTATCGTCACTGTAGACGTGGTGGACACCGTGTTAGTGTTTGCTCTCTTCTCATGTATGTTACAAATTTCTTAAAGATGAGGACCACGGCGTACATGTCCATTAGCATCACCACTTAGCAACAGGCAATACAGAGTGGAAGTTCAGAAAACATTTGTTATTAGTACTTCCTGCAAGACATTACTACATAATGCAGATAGCCACAACAATTTTCACTGTGAGTATAGGCTCCACAAATTAATGTTAAAAGGGGTATTCTAGCAGATGATATCAAGATGCTAGTCATTTTAGAGCAGCATAAATGCTGGTATTCCTCATCTTCACTCATTGTCTGTCATCTGTTGACCATAGTTCTAGCATAGGAAACTCATTCATAAAGGGAGAACATGGGGAATGGTGTCATAAGGATATCCGCACCCATGTGTGACTTTGTGAACTTTCCTCATCTAGCAGTAACAAATCTAAGCAGTCACTTTGGGGAGTAATCTTCTGTGTTCCAGGCTCAATTTGGTGCTAGCCTGCTTCTCCAGTCTTATTCTGAGACACTCATTCAGAATTACTGACAGTGCCAGGCACTGTACTAGACCCTGAGGATTGCAAGCTGAACAGGTTCTTCCTAGTCATCCTTCAGTTTATGAATCAGTCTTCAAGTACACTGTGGATTTTTACCCTTCCGCGTCTTTGCTCTTGTGTTTCTCTGGTTTAAAATTCCATTTTACCTGTGTCTGCCTGTTGAACTCCAACTCCTTGTATCATTAGTGACAGTTCTTCTCTATCTTCTCCAAAGCGATATAAATGTTTTCCTCAAATTCATCTTTACTTGTGTGTATATATGCATGTATGTATGCTATAGCACTTATTGTATTATGTGACACCTTATGTGGGACACCTGGATTCAATCCCTGGGTCGGGAAGATCCCCTGGAGAAGGAAATGGTAACCCAATCCAGTATTCTTGCCTGGAGAATNTCTTTACTTGTGTGTATATATGCATGTATGTATGCTATAGCACTTATTGTATTATGTGACACCTTATGTGGGACACCTGGATTCAATCCCTGGGTCGGGAAGATCCCCTGGAGAAGGAAATGGTAACCCAATCCAGTATTCTTGCCTGGAGAATCTCATGGACGGAGGAGCCTGGTAGGCTACAGTCCACGGGGCCACAGAGTCAGACACGACTGAGTGACTTCACCTTCACCTTATGTATATCTGCAGAAGGAAAAGGCTACCCACTCCAGTATTCTGGCGTGGAGAATTCCATGGACTATAGTCCATGGGATCGCAGAGTCGGACATGACTGAGCAACTTTCACTTTACTTCACAGGATGCATTCAGTAGCATTGAATAGAATAACCATCTGAAAATAATCTATGCAATAGGCTGTTAACTAATTCACATAACAGCAAGTCTGGAGGGAAATATTTCCAGGTGTAATGCTACAGTCCAGTGACATCATAAGATATCAGCCTCTCTGATTTTCTTCTCCACTGTCCTTAGCGAGTTAACTTTTAGTTCCATGAGGCCTTTTTCCTCATGTTACAAGATGACTGCTACATCTCAAGAAACTGTTTCCTCATACAAATGTATCCAAGGACAGGAAGCTGTGCTTTTCTTTGTGTGTCTGTCCCTTTGTTCTGGAGGAAAATCTTTCTGGCAAGATGTAATTGGCTTGATTAATCTCAGTTCATCCGCTAAGAACTGAGAGGGCAATCAACCTTTCCTGAGCACATGACCATAACCCATTCCCAATATTTGAATATTTAACAACAAATATGCTTTTTTGATGTTGTATGATTTGAATGTGTCAACATTTTGAAGATATGCATAACTGACTGACTGTTTTCCAGATAAACAGTGAATTATGTTACAAAATCATGCATAGGGAAAAAATTCAGCCAAAATACAAAATATACCAATGAGTTTTAATTTTAATAATGTAAAAAATTCTGATGTGGTTTCAAATATTACATAAAACTAACCTTGATTGACGGAGAAGGCAGTGGCACCCCATTCCAGTACTCTTGCCTGGAAAATCCCATGGATGGAGAAGCCTGGTAGGCTGCAGTCCATGGGGTCGCTGAGTGTCGGACACGACTGAGCGACTTCACTTTGACTTTCCACTGTCGTGCATTGAAGAAGGAAATGGCAACCCACTCCAGTGTTCTTGCCTGGAGAATCCCAGGGACAGGGGAGCCTGGTGGGCTGTCGTCTATGAGGTTGCACAGTCGGTCATGACTGAAGTGACTTAGCAGTAGCAACCTTGATTGAATTTTGATAAAGTATCAAAAAAGAATATCTATAGTTATCTGAAAAGGCTATGAAAATATTCTTCCCTTTTTCAATTACAATTCTGTATGAAGCTGATTTTCTTCATATACTCCAACTAAGACAGTATTGTTGCAGCAGACTGAATGCAGAAGCAGATATGAGAATCCAGCTGTCTCTTTTTAAGCCAGCTACTAAAGATATTTGTAAAAATGTAAAATATAGTCAGTCTTCTAGTTAGTTTTTTGTTTGTTTGCCTTGGAAAATATAAACTTTTTGTTGGTAAAAAGAGTTATTTAAGTTAACACAATTATTTTTATTTTTAATAAATTAATTGTTCTAAACTTTCAGTAGATATAACCCACATAAACAAAATCTCTTTGGGGTCCTCATTGATTTTTAAACTATACAATGGTCCTAAAACCAAAAAGTTTCAGAATTGCCATCTTAGACCATGTGAACAGGGTCACTTGTTTATTAAATTCAGTCCTAGTGGAACATACTTTCAGTTGGCCTTTCTCTGTGTGAACACTTGACTTCCTCTGCTACATGGCTCGTGAAAGCATATCAGAATAGAAGAGAGTGAAAATGATGCGGTTATATGAAACCTACTCTAATTCACCAAGTGAAGTGGCTCAGTCGTGTCCGACTCTAATTCAGTAAAAAGAGAATTATTCACAGTTTTCAGTACTTGATTATAAACAATAGTCTGCATCCAATTTCACAACTAGTAACAATGTCCCAGTGTCATTTGTGGCACGGTGCTTGAAATGTTCTTTCCTAGACACTGGAGAGCCATCCATAGCCTTGTAACTGAATCAGCCTACACTTACTCTAGTTGGAGGCCTAGAGGAAGGAAGTGAGAGCCTAAGCTCCCTGTGGGAAGTGCCAGCCACTGGAAAGGCAAGCAGGGGCGAGTGCCTGCCAAGAAAAGACTGTAAAGTTTTTCCATCAGCACCACCCTTCCGTGGTCTTTTCACTAACAAGTATTATTTAGTGTAGAACCTTCAAGTAATCTTTACAGACATTTTTATATTAACATAAATATTATATGTAAAGGTTTAAAATTTAGTCAGGATTATAAGATGCTAAGGAACTTATTCATTACAACTTATTGGAGATCCTAGAAAGACTAGTAGAATTGTGAACTTTAAATATGGAAGAGACTGATGGGAGTCCCAGATCCAAATTTTTATCCCCTAGATCCTGATCTCCAAATCCCTCTTTACTCCTTAGGATAATAAGGCTCAAAAAGATTTTTTAAAAAAAGAAAAAAGACTTTTCCCAAATTTACACAGTAAATGACCAAGGAGGGCCTAGACACCAGGGCTTGTAGTGCTGAGTCCTTGCTCTGACAGCTACCCCAAAAGGCCCTAGATCTTGCTCTAGCCTTTGTGTGCAGGAAGTATTGAGGGGAATCTACTGCCTGACCATCCTCCCATGAAGGTCTGAGATTATATTAGCAGAAACTGCCCGTTGCTGGCCCACAGGCTTTTTTGAAGGTGATTGCCACCAGCTCACCTGGCCCTTTTCTACAGGTTGACTGCTGTGGCAGTCCCTCCAGGCTCCCAGGCTCCCAGGTCCCAGGGAGACAGGGCTTCCGCATTTCAGTCTGTAGTGCGCGCCCACAGTAGTCAGCCGTACTCCCGAGGCCATTGCTTTGTTCTTTCAGATAGATGAGTTTCTTGGACAGTGAGAAATGGATGTTGTGCACAAAAAAAGGGAAGCTAGGCTCAGGGCAGCCTGTCCTTTTGTGGCTCACTCTGACAGCAAAGTACTACCAAAAGAGAAAGTACATATCTATCTATCTATATATATATAACTGAATTGTAGCTATTACTCCTTCCAGGAGGAAAACAGACCCATAATTACAAACTTTAATCTCCCTTTACCACCTAAAAAAAGGGGAGGGAGGGGAGGTTTGGATTTGAATCTAAGTTTGTTTTTTCAGATTTGAATGACATTTTTAAACATATGCAGAAAATTATACTTCATTGTATATTTGTGGTGGGTCCTCTAACCAGCTGGCTTTTCTCCAGAGTCTGAGTGAAGGCAATTCAGGAGTATCTCACAGTTGCCATAGGTTTTTGTTGAGTATTGGAAAACTGCATTTACAGTAATATTTCCACCTCCAGGCAGAAATCTTGAATGATCACCTGAAGGATAAAGACTTTTTCACAGTTGTGCAAAGATTCTTGAAGCTCTTTGTCATTTTGGACTCTCAGATGCCATTGAATGAATTTATTTACATGTGCTATATGTTTTTATAGAATTCCTGATTCCCTGCTTTGCAAAGACAAGCAAGTTTATGACTTTTTTTTATGTGTTTACAGGGTTTGGCCTTTACCCAAAGAGATTTCTTTTTTAATCTTTTGTTTGAACAGATGTGTAAACAAAAGCATTGCTGCCTCTCAGACTTAACTATTTAAGGTTTAATGAAGGAAAAAAGTGAAAGAGCACTTTAAAAAAAAAAAGTCTCTGTGGCAGAGTTAGTGTGAGCTGACCAATGTGAGGGACTTTGGCTACACAACGTGCCCAGCTCTGATAGTGACCGTAGACTGCCTGTGAAACTCTGTGCTATTCTCAGGAACATGAACCTTCCTGGAAGGGGCAGATCCCCTGGTGATTCTTAGGATCCAAACTCAGGCTTCTCAGTGGGTCAGAGCCATTGGGACCTTCCATTGCCTTTGAAAATGCCCTCCCTGATTTCCGTTTTCTCAATGACTAGTGAAGGCTAAGGACTTCCCTGGTGGCTCAGTGGTAAAGAAATTGCCTGCTAAGCGGGAGATGCAAATTGGATCCCTGCGTTGGTAAGATCCCCTGGAGAAGGAAATGGCAACCCACTCCAGTATTCTTGCTTGGGAAATCCCGGGGACAGAGGAGCCGGGTGGGCTACAGTCCATGGGGTCATAAAAGAGTCAGACATGACTTAGCAACTAAACAACAACAGCAAAAAATCAAGGCTAATCATCTGATTATGGGGAAAAATGGTGAATGTGGCTGTTAAATATACACTGCTCTTTGTGCTGATGTAGGCTCTGGAATATGTTTTCTAAGGAGAAAAACCAGCTCAGCAGACAGATCCATTCCAAAATTGCTTACTAAAAATTTCACTACCTCCTGGTAGCCTACCACAGACAGGCTACCCGTCCTATCAGGCTGTTTTTCATCATACATTATCCCCTTCAAAGCTTCCTCTGCTGGTGAGGGGTACCAATGATCAGAATAGGAATCGGCATTATCTGCACCAGTTATGAATGTCTCCAGTAATTAGACTCAAAGAGATTAAGAAAGATGGCACAGATTACAATAGTATTTCTCCTGCCAAAATGAAAACTAGAGGCCGTTCGTGGTTGTTTTTGAAACTCAGTCTCCTGGATTGTAATGCTTCCTGCCCACGGGTGGGTGTGTATGGGAAAACTGATCCCTATCAACTTTTCCCTTCTCCTTGCTATTCCTACCTAGATGCCCTCTATAGTTCTTTAGTAATTTGCCTCCAAAATTATTTTTTACTTCAAAGAAAGAGGGGTTTTTTTTGCCTTAGATGTTCTCTGCACTGAGGCTTTCCTGATGAGTCAGTGGTAAAAACCCACCTGCCAGTGCAGGAGACATAGGTTTGATCCCTGATCCAGGAAGATCCCACACGCCTCAGAGTAACTAAGCTTGTGTTCACAGCTACTGAGACTGTGCTCTAGAGCCTGGGATCTGCAACTATTGAGCCCTCGTGCCGCAACTACTGAAGCCCACATGCCTAGAGCCTTTTCTCTGCAACAAGAGAAGCCATCGCAGTGAGGTCTCACGTTGCAGCTAGAGAAAAGTTTAAGCAGCAACGAAGACCGAGCACAGACAAAAATTAATTAATAGATAAAATTTTTCTGTATTTATTTTTTAAATTGTTTAAAATATATATATTTAAAAGACCACATTCTCTGCACTATTCCAGTGCAGTTTTCTATTTGTTGTTGTTATTGTTGTCTAGTCGCCAAGTCGTGTCCAACTCTTTTTCTTACCCCCATGGACTGTAGCCTGCCAGGCTCCTCTGTTCATGGGATTTCCCAGGCAAGAATACTGGAGTGGGTNTGCACTATTCCAGTGCAGTTTTCTATTTGTTGTTGTTATTGTTGTCTAGTCGCCAAGTCGTGTCCAACTCTTTTTCTTACCCCCATGGACTGTAGCCTGCCAGGCTCCTCTGTTCATGGGATTTCCCAGGCAAGAATACTGGAGTGGGTTGCCAATTCCTTCTCCAGGGGATCTTCCTAACCCAGGGATCCAACCTGTGTCTCCTGCATTGCAGGCAGATTCTTTACCACTGAGTCACCTGGGAAGCCACCTGGGAAGTTTTCTATTATGTAAAGATAAATTTCATATGTAGCAGAGTAAATAGAAAAATGCTAATGTAGTCATATGGCTGTGAGGTAGGGAGAATAGTCCCTTTTTTCCTTTTCTCAGTACACTGGCAACAAAGATTATTTGCAAACTTTCATTTTTTATTTCTTCTCACTCTTTCAATTGAAAATCTATGTATACCTATCTTCTTTTTTCAGTTATGCCTTTCAAAAAATAACTATTGGTTCAATTAAAATAATGCTGTTGGCTTAGGTCTCAGTTCAGTTCAGTTCAGTTCAGTCGCCCACTCGTGTCTGACTCTTTGCAACCCCATGAACTGCAGCATGCCAAGCCTCCCTGTCCATCACCAACTCCCGGAGTTCAAACTCACGTCCATCAAGTCGGTGATGCCATCCAGCCATCTCATCCTCTGTCTTCCCCTTCTCCTACTGCCCCCAATCCCTCCCAGCATCAGAGTNTGAATTGGCAGGCAGATTTTTATCAACCACTGGATCACCAGGGAAGTTGTTTGTTTCACAGAAAAAGAAGGATAAATATAGGAAAGTATTTTGTTTGTTTACTGGATTCATTCACAAAGTGTTTACTGAGCACCTATTATATGCTTGCGTGCTCAAGGGTCCTGTGATTCTTTGTGATCTGTATGATCTGTAGCTCAGTAGGCTCCTCTGTCCATGGGATCCTCCAAGCAAGAATACTGGAGTGGCTTGACATTTCCTACTCCACTCCTCCCCATCGAGGGGCAGAACCCACATGTCCTGCATCTCCTTGCATTGGCAGGCAAGTTCTTACTACTGAGCCGCCTGGGAAGCTCTTATTAAACACAAGCCATTAAGAATATGAAATTTGTACCCTCAAGGAGTTCCTAGCCTGGTGGGGGAAACAAAATGATAAAAAAATAAATGCAACTGTGTACTACTGTGAAGAATTAATTCTGTATAGGATGTGGAGCATGAGGCAGGGAGGGGTCAGGTTATGTTGGGGAGACAGAAGAGACTTCTTGGGGAGCAAGCTTACCTGAGTCTTGAAATTTGAGTAGGCATCTGCCAGGTTAGCAGAGATGGAGGAGAGTTGGGGAGAAAGTAGGCATTCTGGGCATATAGGCAACAAGAGTTCCAGGATGCTGGTGAAATTTCAGAGAAATCNAAAAAAAAAAAGGCAGAAGACCTAAAGAGACATTTCTCCAAAGAGGGCATACAAATGGCCAACACACACATGTAAAGATGCTCAAAATAGCTAATTATCAGAGAAATGCAAATCAAAACTACAATGGGTATTACCTCACACTGGTCAGAATAGCCATCATCAAACAATCTCAAATAGTAAATGCATGAGAGGGTACGGAGAAATTAGGAAACTTCCTACACTGTTGGCAGAAATGTAAACTGGTGTAGTAGTATGGAAGAGTATGAAGGTTCCTGCAAAAACTAAAAATAGAGATACCATATGATCCAACACTCCTACTCCTGGGTATATATCCTGAAAAGATGAAATCTCTAATTTGAAAAGATACATGTACCCCCAATGTCCATAGCAGACTTATTGACAATAGCCAAGACATAGAAGCAACCTAAATGTCTGTCAACTGATGAATGGACAAAGAAGGTACACATACACACACACAAAATGCAGTATTAGTCATAAAAAGATAATGAAATAATGACGTTGTAGTCAAGTGGATGAACCTAGAGATGATCTGAAGCAAGTCAAGGGCAAATATTATTTGATATCTGTAATATGTGAAATGTTGAAACTAATAAAAGAAAATAAAAAATAACATGAATTTATGAAATAGAAACAGACATAGAAAATAAATTTATGGTTACCAAAGGGGAAAGGTGGAAGAGGTATAAAGTAGGAGGGATGAACAGATATACACTCCTGCATGGGACAGATGTACTTACTGTGCAGCACAAGAAACTACATTCAGTATCTTATACAAACTTATAATGGAAGGGAATCTGGAAAATAGCATATGAATATCTATCTATCTATATGAATCATTTACTGTACAGCTGAAATTGACATAATACTGTGAATCAACTATAACTCCAAAAAGTTTCTTTCTTTGATCACCAATGTAAATAATCTCCCAGTTACTATTTTATTTTCATTTTAGCAGATATATTAGTTTGCTGGGATTGCCATAATAAACACAACAGATCAGGTGGCTTAAGTAACAGAAATTTATTTTCTTACAGTTCTGGAGGCTGCAAGTGCAAACATAGTTGGTTTTCTCTAGGGCCCCTGTCTTTGACTTGCAGATGGCCGCCCTCTTACTGCCTCTTCACATAGTCACCCTTCCTTGCACACGCAGGAGCATGCTGTTGCTCTGCACATCCTCATCTCCTCTTCTTATGAGGATACCAATCAGACTGGATTAAGGTCCACTCTAAGGGCCTCATTTTAATATAACTACCTCTTTAAAGGCTCAGTCTCCAAATACAATCACATTCTGAGGTAATGCAGTTAGGGATTCAACATGTAAATTTTGGGGGGATATTATTCAGCTCATAAGATCACTTAAATATATGAAAATATAATGTTTTTATATATTTACTTGATTATTATCTTTTTTTTTCTCTTGTTAGAATGTATTCACCGTAACATACCTCAACTGTATTGATAATTTTTATGTTCTCAGCCCTTAGAACCGTCTGGTACTTTCAGTATGTATTTGTAGAATGAAAAAACAGATAAATGAATGACTAAATGACTTAATTATCATCTTTCATATTTATACTACCATTACAATTTTAATACTTTGACATTTAAGGGTCATAAAAAGGGGGCATTTAGTTTTTTTAATCTTAAGAATGCTATGTAAATAATATTTTTCACACATATCCAAGACTCAATTTATAATTAAAAGATATGTTTACTGATTATATCTCAGAATCAGAAAGCAATGAGATTCTATGCCCTACCTTCAAAACAGATAAGGTGGCAAAGATTACAATCTGCTCAAAAGGAATGAATATCTTGGGAAGGTTAAGGCAGAAAAAAAGCACACATTCTTTTTCTCTATTTATAGTGATTGCCACCTCTATGAGCTAAGAAAATAAAATCATGACTGTGACAGACACCATTTTTTAAGTGAGTACATTGGTCAGTCATCTAAGTGACTACATTTCTTAGCTTCATTTGCTGCTACATGTATGGTCATTTGATTTAGTTCTGGTAGAGATATATGGGCTTCCCTGGTGGCTTAGTGGTAAAGAATCTGCCTGCCAATGCAGGAGATATAGGTTAGATCCCTGGGTCGGGAAAATACCCTGGAGGGGGAAATGGCAAACTACTTCAGTATTCTTGCCTGAGAAATCCCATGGACAAAGGAGCCTGGGCATGTGAAAGTGAAAGTCACTCAGTCGTGTCTGACTCTTTGCGACCCCATGGACTATACAGTCCATGGAGTTCTCCAGGCCAGACTAGAGGAGTGGGTAGTCATTCCCTTCTCCAGGGGATCTTCCCAACCCAGGGATCGAACCCAGGTCTCCCCCCATTGCAGGTGGATTCTTTACCAGCTGAACACAAGCCTGGACATGTGGTTCCTGGGAAATCCCATGGACATGCTGGCTACAGTCCACACAGTAGCACAGAGTCTGACACAATTTAGTGACTAAAAATAACAACAAACAAGTAATATGTATATTTGTGAAAGTGTTCAGGGGTACATCAGGAAAGTCTCCTTAAAAACAAAAGCAGGTTGAGTCTTTTTTCCTTTCTTCCTTTTCTTTTTCTTGCCTGGAAGATAGATATGAAAGCAAGATTTTAACGGCGATCTTAGACTGTGAGATTGAGGACCACATCCTAGGAGTGGTGAAGTATTTGTGCTGGAAGGAGCTTGCATCTTATATGATTTTATGGAGCTGCTAAAGCAGCACTGGACTCCTTTCAGTCAGTCAGTTCAGTGGCTTCAGTTCAGTTCAGTTCAGTCGCTCAGTCATGTCCGCCTCTTTGTGACCCCACGAATCGCAGCACGCCAGGCCTCCCTGTCCATCACCATCTCCCGGAGTTCACTCAGACTCATGTCCATCGAGTCAGTGATGCCATCCAGCCATCTCATCCTCTGTCATCCCCTATTCCTCCTGCCCACAATCCCTCCCAGCACCAGAGTCATTTCCAATGAGTCAACTCTTCGCATGAGGTGGCCAAAGTACTGGAGTTTCAGCTTTAGCATCATTCCTTCCAAAGAAATCCCAGGGCTGATCTTCAGAATGGACTGGTTGGATCTCCTTGCATTCCAAGGGACTCTCAAGAGTCTTCTCCAACACCACAGTTCAAAAGCATCAATTCTCAGCCTTATTCACAGTCCAACTCTCACATCCATACATGACTACTGGAAAAACCATAGCCTTGACTAGTCGACAAACTAATGTCTCTGCATTTGAATATGCTATCTAGGTTAATCATAACTTTCCATCCAAGGAGTAAGCGTCTTTCAATTTCATGGCTGCACTCACCATCTGCAGTGATTTTGGAGCCCCCCAAAATAAAGTCTGACACTGTTTCCACTGTTTCCCCATCTATTTCCCATGAAGTGATGGGACCAGATGCCATGATCTTCATTTTCTGAATGTTGAGCTTTAAGCACACTTTTTCACTCTCCTCTTTCACTTTCATCAAGAGGCTTTTTAGCTCCTCTTCACTTTCTGCCATAAGGGTGGTGTCATCTGCATATCTGAGGCTATTGATAGTTCTCCCGGCAATCTTGATTCCAGCTTGTGTTTCTTCCAGTCCAGCGTTTCTCATGATGTACTCTGCATAGAAGTTAAATAAGCAGTGTGACAATATACAGCCTTAACGTACTCCTTTTCCTATTTGGAACAAGTCTCTTGTTCCATGTCCAGTTCTAACTGTTGCTTCCTGACCTGCATACAGATTTCTCAAGAGGCAGGTCAGGTGGTCTGATATTCCCATCTCTTTCAGAATTTTCCACAGTTTATTGTGATCCACACAGTCAAAGGCTTTGGCATAGTCAATAAAGCAGAAATAGATGTTTTTCTGGAACTCTCTTGCTTTTTCCATGATCCAG
>SJYV01025744.1:323939-382088 GCA_006410875.1 Neotragus pygmaeus | reverse complement strand
TTTGCTTTCTGCCATAGGGTGGTGTAATTTGGGTATCTGAGGTTATTGATATTTCTTCCAGCAATCTTGATTCCAGCTTGTGCTTCATCCAGCCGGGCATTTTGTGTGATGTACTCTGCACATAAATTAAATAAGTAGGGTGATGGTATACAGCCTTGACATATTGCTTTAATCTTAATCTTTTAATCTTAATGAATGTTAGAGAAAAATTGTTTAAACTACTCTTATTTAGGGGTTTTCTGTGACTTTAACATAATGATCATCATTCCTTTCTATAATATTTATTAAAAGCCTATATCATCTACAGCTGGGTGATGCCTATGATCCTTGCAATCTTTGCCTTGCCTGAAGGTTTTTTTCTTAAAGTCATACCTTTAATGACTGATGCTGAAGCATTGACTTCCCTAGAATTCCCACTTTAGTATGCTGTACAAAACCGCATAAGTTTAGAGTTTACCTATTTTTTCCATCACTGAGGGCTCTCAGGCACTCCCACAGCAGCGTGAATTAACCCTTAACTATCACTAAATCTTATAATTGGCAGTTTACTTTTGTGCCTTTCTCATTGTACTGTATATTCCTGGGCATAGGAGCCTGGTTTACTGTTGTATTCCTAGCACTTAGTGCAGATCCTGGCTAAGAAGTAAATGTTCATTTAATGACTAAATGGGTTTTCTAATATTTTATCTATCTATTCATCTATTTTCGTCATATTCCAGGAAAGGAATGAAAGGCAGGTTTTATTACAGTTCCAACAGACTGGGTTAAACTTTATTCATGATATTGTAGTCCTATTTAAACTTTTTATAGAATTTGTTGTGCTTTAGTAGTGGTCTCACGGTGAGCTCCTATACCAACAGCAGCAGCATTAGAGCTCTAGAGACTGTTTAAGAGGCTAGATATAAAGATAATGATAAACAATGTCACATAGTCATGGAGAGGCAGTATGGCATAGCATTTAAAGAACACAAACCTTGCCTTGAGAACTAAGATCAAAATTCCAATTTTACTTATTTCAGGGAAGTAATAATTCTTTTCTATAGGGGTGTTATCAGGATTAAATGATTTAACAATGAAATCACAAATGTGTATTTTAAAGTGCCAGGTTCTTAATACAGCATATGGCACATAGAACATGCCCAATAATTATTAGCCATATTGAACATAGTTTGCTATTAGAAGTTTAGCATAGAACTCAATGTCACCTTGCTTTCATCCTTCCATCTAGTGCAGGATTCTTTCTTGATTTATTTTGTCAATTCTTTATCAACAGTACATTTTTTTATGTACTGGTTAAAGTGGTAAATTTGGCAACAACTTTGGCTTCCAATTTACTGATAAAAGTTAATGACCAATTGTAGGGTTTCCCTTGTAAAATAGAACCATATTGACTTTGCCAAGCAGGCTGTTTCTTTTTATGCCTAACTTTTGCTTGCAGAAAATATAATTATAGAGGAAGTTTCTATTTCATTTCAGACCTTAAATTTTGAAGATGTATTTATTTATTAACAGTAAATTTTATATTTTTTTAAAAAGATTTTTTTCTGGAAATTAGGAATTCATTTTAACCATGAAAATAGAAACTATCCTCAATAAATTCAAGTCTGCAAGAGTTTTCCCTTTTAATCTCTCAAAGACCAAGAAAAATAGCTCTCAGTAAAATCTCATCTCAAACATTGTACTGAGTGAGGATAGCAGTCATTTAGTAATCTCTTTAATATAATTCCCTCAGTGGGAGCAAAAATGGGAAATTAGAAGAAAACTTCTAAATTTGGTCTGACATGGGAATAAATATTTTTCATCCAATTTGTAATTGTTTTTCGCATTCACTGTTCTGTGCTGTAATCCTATATTTTAGGAATTCAGTTACTATTATGAAGCACCCAAAATTCATTTCTATAACTTTTCACTAAAATTAGTAAATAAATATAAAGTGGAACGACATAATTTTTCAGTTATGGTCATAATTACAAGGGAATTAAATTTGTTAAAAAATGTAGATTGAACTTTGTTCTAATTGGTTTACATTTAAAGATTCTTTGATCTGTGATAACAGTAATATATATTAACATGTTGCATTTTAAAGTGACACTGCCTTTCATTAATCAAGTGTCTGTATGGTTGATTAATTTGTACAAGATTTAAATTGCTATGAAAATTTATCATTCATAGCCATGATCCCCATTTACATATATGTTAATTATGGTAAATGTAATCTTTTTCTGAATCCTCTGGGCTGCATACTAAAAAGACAAAGTGATCAGAGTGACTACTTTTCCTATTACAAAGTGAACTCTTACCGTTACTCAAAACTGTTGTACTTGTCAAAGCTAGGCTAAAAACATATTTTCTGCTGAAGGCAAGTTCAAATTCCATAGATGATGTTTCCTATTCAAGTGATTTCTTCATTAGGCAGCCACAGCATTACTCTCTTTATTTACTATGGTATTTAGTACTGTCTCTGCATGCTGCCAAAATTTTCTTTTGCTTTGAAGCATTCTCTGGTATTAACTCTAATATTAATGAGCACAAAATAATTTTACAATATATCTGTAAAGTAGAATGACTTGAAGTTAGTTGGAAAAGTCTTTGTAATAATTTAAAATTGTTAGAAACCTAAAAAAAAAGAAAAAGAAAGAAAAAAAAGAAACAGCATTTTAAGACTACTTGGAAAGATTTTGTTCCAAAAAGTTAACATATGAAAGTACTTCTGAAGTTTTTATAAGAACTTAGATTGATCTTTGTTTTTGTTTTTTGCAGAAAAATATTTTGTACTTAAGAAAAATGAGTTGTTGATAGGCAAGCATCTAAATAGTCAGGATAAATGTAAATGTTGCCATCTATGAGACTAAATTCCTACTATACATTTTTTCTAGGAGTATTGTGTGAAACTAGAAACACAGTTCGGAAGTGTGGGTCTGGCCTTACACAGCCCACTATTGGTTTTGTCTTTAGGAATGTTTTTTGTATATTTTATCCAAATCCAAGGCAAGCTAACCAACAATTGTCTTATTATTTTTATCTTTTTAAGAAATGCATTCCATTTGTTCCCCAACTGTGACCTTCTCTCTTAACAAATATTGGTCTGGAGAGAATTCTACTATAAGTGAAAAATGATATGGTAACTAATGTTTTAGAGTGACTATGATAGGCCTTGCTAGGCAAATGTTGGAAAATTTAATTATTCCTATTAAATGTCTATAATTTTATGCTTAAATTGTTAGTATTTACATAATATATTCACTTCAAGAGAAGCCTCATTTCTTAGTCACAACTTAATAGAATTAAAATATCCATCCTGGAAACCTTTGCAAGCATAGCACCTCTGACTACCTGACGAGGCTATTTTTAAAGACACTTATTTGGCAATTTTCTTATACTCAGCCTAATCACAAGAGAAACAAACTAATATGGCACCTGTTCTGATAGATGGATGTTGTACCTTCATTCTCTGATCTCAGACCTTGCAAGACATATTTCAAAGAAGCATCATTTCCCTCTCCACAGAAATGCATCCACCTCTAAACTGGAAATAGCAAAAGCACAGGGCAGAAGATGGGGAATATATTATCCAACTAAAATTACAGAGAAATTTTAAGTAGGCAGAATATAATTGCCCAATTTGGAAATTAGCCAGGACACAGGGTTTAACATCATCTTTACTCTTTTGAAAAGTGCCATGGGATTTTTAATAACTGCTGGTGGTCAAGACCTTGGTTTTACCCTCATCCATTAGACGACACCTCCAGCAGTGCAGTGCCCCCTCATTCCATGCTGGGGCATCAGTTCAGTACTGACTCAGTGAAAATTGTGCCACCTACTGAATCATCCACAGCTCATCTTAGAGTGCCCCGGCTTTTAGGCTTTTCTCTGGAGAGCTGTTATGAAGGATGGGACCAGGCTCAATGATGCTTAATTTATGAGATTTCAAGGTTTTAAATGGTTAAGATCTCAGACCTGAGTTTTACTTTCAATCTAAGCCAAAAGATTTTTCATGATTTTTCTATACTCATGGGCTATAATAATGGTCTGGATCATTAAACTATACATGATACACATCTCTCTTTGAAAATAAGGGAATAAAGATAATAACACATATGGCTACATAAGTATGTATTTATGTACATTGATATACATGCAATAGAAAGCAGATTTCCTCATTTAATACTACCACCCTTTCACTAAAAAAAAAAAAAAAAAGAGGTAAATTATATTCCTCAACAAGTTTATTTTCCTTTCTAGATTTTTTAAGAATCTAGGAACAAATATTTTAAAAAGTAAAAGCAAACCTTGCAGGGAGTAGACTTCACTGGCCAAGNAAACAGATATTTCTCCAAAGAAGACATGCAGATGGCTAATAAACACATGAAAAGATATTCAACATCACTCATTATTAGAGAAATGCAAATCAAAACCACAATGAGATATCATCTCACACGGGTCAGAATGGCCATCATCAAAACCTCTACAAAGAATAAATGCTGAAGAGGGTGCGGAAAAAAGAAATACTGGTTTAACCAATTGTTTTTAAAACAAGGCAGGAAATAAACAAGAGAATACCTTGGTAGGGGAATAAAAGTGCTTCATTGATGCAAGAGCTCCACAAGCCTTCTTTGGGGTGGGGATGCCAAGGGGAAGAGGACACAGCTCCTGGTGTGGAGGACTGTGCTGCAAGCCCAGCCCTCTAATGCAGCGGGGCATTTACTGGAGGGAGCTCTACTCACATGCTGTTATTGAATCCTGACATGAGCCTTGTGGAGCAGATTGTTTTCCTTTCAGATTAAGAATCCAAGGCCCAAGGGAGGATAGAAATATGTATACATATGGCTGAATTCCTTTGGTGTTCACCTGAAGCTTGTTCACAACATTGCTTATCGGCTATATCCCAATACAAAATTAAAAGTGAAAAAAAAAAAAAGAAGAAGCACTGAGATTCTGCATGTGAAGATACAACAAAGAAATTGGAGAAGGAAATGGCATGTGAAGATACAACAAAGAAATTGGAGAAGGAAATGGCAATCCACTCTGGTACTCTTGCCTGGAAAAGCCCATGGACAGAAAAGCCTGGTAGATTACAATCCATGTGGTCGCAAAGAGTTGGACACAACTGAGCGACTTCATTTCACTTCCCTTCAGAGGGTCCTTACCCAACCATTGTTACTGTTCATTATTCAGTCACTCAGTCATGTTGAACTCTGCAACTCTATGGACTGCAGCATGCCAGGCTTCCCTGTCCTTCACTATCTCCCTGAGTTTGCTCAAACTCATGTCCATTGAATCAGTGATACCATCCAACCATCTCATCCTCTGTTGTCCCCTTCTTCTNCAGTCATGTTGAACTCTGCAACTCTATGGACTGCAGCATGCCAGGCTTCCCTGTCCTTCACTATCTCCCTGAGTTTGCTCAAACTCATGTCCATTGAATCAGTGATACCATCCAACCATCTCATCCTCTGTTGTCCCCTTCTTCTTCTGCCCTCAACCTTTCCCAGCATCAGGGTCTTTTCCAATGAGTTGGCTCTTTCTATCAAGTGGTCAAAGTATTGAAGGTGGAACTTCAGCATCAACATCAGTCCTTCCAATGAATATTCAGGGTTGATTTCTTTTAGGATTGACTGCTTTGATCTTCTTGCTGTCCAAGGGGCTCTCAAGATTCTTATCCAGCACCACAATTTGAAGGCATCAAAGCTCAGCCTTGTTTATGGTCCAGTTCTCACATCCATACATGACTGTTGAAAAAACTGTAGCTTTGACTATACGGACCTTTGTCAGCAAAGTGATGTCTCTGCTTTTTAATATAATGTCTAGGTTTGTTTTAGTTTTCCTCAAGGAGAAGAGTCTTTTAATTTCATGGTTGTAATTACTGCCGGAAGTGATTTTGACCATGCTGGTACTCCAACCTTAGGTTTCTAGTCTGTTATTTATAGGCTAAAAAAAAAAAAAAGAATCCATGGCCCAAGAGTGCTAGTCAGTTGTTTACTTCCCTTTTCTGTAGACGCTGTTCAGCTGGTCTGATTGGTTTTTCCAAATGCCTGCTGACCCCTGTGCTTGCCATCAGAGTCGGGGCAGGGTCTGGGCTATTTGTAGAAGCTTCCCTGGCTTCTGTCTCTTGTGTATAGAGGCAGAGTATCTTTTTGCTCTGAACCCACTGCCCTGGGAATGGACATGACAACTGGACAATCAGCTTTTTGTGATTGCTTGTGGCTGGAATAAACCAGTTGTGTGAGTGCGTCCCAGGGCTTTCCCAGGCAAACAGAGCCCTTCATTACCTGATGGTGCTGGTCCCTGTCCAGAATTGCTCCATTGTTTTACTAGCTTCAAACTTGGAGATGAATTCCCTGTGACAACCAGGCTGTGTCAGGGTCTGCAAAAAGCTCTCATAGCCTACTCGGCTTCCTGCTTTCACAGCAGGCCTTCTCCCATGCTGCTGTCATCTGACTAATCTTTATGTTTTCCTTCATGCTGTGGGCTCCTTGGGGACACAGACTAAGTCACTGTCATCCTGACCTGGGGCCTGGAAGTGACCCATAAATATTTCTTAAATGAACTGAATGAGCTTGAGCCCCAGTCTTGTGCCCTCATCCAGGGGATCTTCCTGACAAGGGATCAAATCTTGGTCTCTTACGTCTACCTGCATTGGCAGGCGGGCTCTTTACCACCTGCGCCACCTAGGACCTCAGTTCAGTTCAGTTCAGTTGCTCAGTAGTGTCTGACTCTTTGCNCTGCATACAACTTTCTCAGGAGGCAGGTCAGGTGGTCTGGTATTCCCGCCTCTTTCAGAATTTTCCACAGTTTGTTGCGATCCACACAGTCAATTTTGCATAGTCAATGAAGCAGAAGTAAATGTTTTTTCTGGAATTCTCTTGCTTTTTCTATGATCCAGTGGATGTTGGCAATTTGATCTCTGGTTCCTCTGCCTCTTCTAGATCCAGCTTAAACATCTGGAAGTTCTTGGTTTACGTAGTGTTGAAGACTGGATTGGAGAATTTTGAGCATTACTTTGCTAGCATGTGAGCTGAGTACAATTGTACGGTAGTTTGAACACTCTTTGGCATTGCCTTTCTTTAGGATTGCCTTTCTTTGGGATTACCTCAGTTGGTCCTAAATCCGTAATATGTCCTTAAAAGAAACATTCAAAGGAGAGAGATGTGTATAAGAGACAGGTGCAACACTGAATATTTCTAGCCTTTATGCTTGATTTTTACCATTTTTTTTCATCTGTGTTAATGTGTGTACAATGAATACAATTTGTTTTTTGGGGAAAAGGGTTCATGAATTTTCATGGTCTTTGAAATGATTATCAAAAATTCTTTTCTGGCTGCTAAAAGTATCAGTATCCTGGAATTGAGAAACTGTTTCTGAAAGTGTTTTTTGAGGTGTTACTTTTGGAAATGACATTGAGTAAATCCTGGTGCTATGTGAGAAAAAGAGAGAGCTGGAAATGGTTATAAGCAATAGACTGAAACAATATAGCTGAGACTGCAAAATAGATTCCAACGTATCCCTGTGATTTCACTCACTCCAGTGCCAAAGATTCTCAAGTTAACACAGACAGACAGACACACACTCCACATACATACCATTGTACATAATCTTCTATTTTCCTTTTTTGCTCTCATCAGTTTCTAACATTCTTTATCATCTGTTTTTCCTTTTAAGAGCAATCCGGAATGAGGAATCCTTGTTAAATAGAAAATCTTTCTCAACTCAATCCATTTCCCAGGACTCCCTTATACAGTTCAGCTGTGATTTGATCATTCCTTGCCAGTAAATTAATGACTCAAATATTGGAGGATTTGGAGATCAGGGAAAGAAAAACTAGTTGAGGAAACTTAAGTCTGATTTGGTGAATTGCTGCTGCTGTGATAGAGTTAATATGCCTTCCTAAGTGCCTGGTTTGCTACCAGATGGAAAAATTAATGTTTTTTTTTTCTTTCATTATCAACACAAAAATCATGGATGACAGATAGTCTTCCATTTTAAAAATGAAAATCTGAGACATAAAAACTCTCTGACTAGTCAAATAGCTCCCAGCCAATCCATGTAAAGGTTTGTGTAAACTATGGACTGCTATAGCTTTGAGACAATGTTTCATGTTGAGATGATCATAATTTCCTGTAGAGTTTAGTTAAAAATACAAATTGTCTTTTATTTTCTAATCAAACAAAACAGTGCATTAGGTTGTGAATTTTTTCCATTTAAGTACTATTTTCCGGTATTTTTACACATTTTTATACATTTTTCATGTATAATACAGCTGTTTTGAAGTCCATTACACTTTTGTTTTTAATGCTATTTTCCTTTTCTCAAAATGTCATTCTCTAAACCACAGTTTCCTTACCTAATATTCTTTCTTCACTCTAGTTCCTAACTTCCAAGTACACTTCCGAAAGAAGATAATATTCATTAAATATAATTTTTTAAAAAAGAATAAGGAAAAAATGTAATCTTTGAAACAATCAACTCAGCTGTAATCTGTGAATATTTCAGCTAACACGAGTCTATTTCCATATGACTCATAATGATTATATACATGTGCACAAAAAAACACATATTTATTTGTCTTTCTAATCTTTTATAAGTAAGGCTACCCTGTAAGTATAAGAAATTTAAAAAATAATTTAAAAACCATACTGGATGTTCAATTTGCTAATTTCCCCAATTATTGTTAACTGTAATGTATATGTCTCTCTAAAGTATCTTTTCTCCTATCAAACCATTAATTATTTTTCAATACTTCAAATAAATGATTGTAACATATGGTTGATATTGATAGTCATTACCTTAGCCTCTTCCTCTAAAATTATGAAAATGAGCCTATGATAAGGAAAAAGGATATATAATTTTCTACACACAATGTGAACCAAATATTTTTCTCAGTAAAATTCTTACAATCCTAGAACCAGGTCATCAAAATTTTATAAAAATTCTTAATCATAAATCTGATAGATTAAATACTATTTTAAAGCTAAATGTTGAGTATATATACATATTAATCATTCAAGTTGTATTAAGCACCATGAATAATTTGTTTTTGAAAAGAAAACATATGAAAAATATAAAATAGCAAATGAATAAGTTCCCATATATATTGGATTAAATGAAGATACCCCAAAAGACATGTCCACATCGAATTCCTAGAAACTGTAAATGCTATTATACTTGGAAAAAAGATAGTTTACAAATGTAATTAAATTAAGGTTCTCCAGGACAACATCTAGATTAGCTAGTCAGTTCAGTTCAGTCTCTCAGTCGTGTCTGACTCTTTGCGACCCCATGGACTGCAGCACGCCAGTCTTCCCTGTCCATCACCAACTTCCAGAGCTTGCTCAAACTCATGTGCATCAAGTTGGTGATGCCATCCAACAATCTCACCCTCTGTTATCCCTTTCTCCTGTGTTCAGGCTTTCCCAGCATCAGGGTCTTTTCAAATGAGTCAGTTTTTTGCCACCAGGTGGCCAAAGTATTGGAGTTTCAGCTTTAGCTCAGTCGTTCGAATGAATACTCAGGACTGATTTCCGTTAGGTTAACTGGTTGGATCTCCTTGCAGTCCAAGAGACTCTCAAGAGTCTTCTCCAACACCACATTTCAAAAGCATCAATTCTTCAGTGCTCAGCTTTCTTTATAGTCCAACTCTCACATCTGTACATGACTACCGGAAAAACCATAGCTATGAATAGATGGACCTTTGTTGGCAAAGTAATGTCACTGCTTTTTAATATGCTGTCTAGCTTTGTCACAGCTCTTCTTCCAAGAAGCAAACATCTTTTAATTTCATGGCTGCAGCCACCATCTGCAGTGATTTGGGAGAAGAAAATAAAGTCTGTCACTGTTTCTACTGTTTCCCCATCTATTTACCATGAAGTGCTGGGACTGTTTGCCACGATCTTAGTTTTCTGAATGTTGAGTTTAAACCAGCTTTTTCACTCTCCTCTTTCACCTCCTCAAGAAGCCCTTTAGTTCCTCTTTGCTTTCTACTGTTAAAGTGGTATCATGTGCATTATTTGAGATTATTGATATTTCTCCCTGCAATGTTGATTCCAGCTTATGCTTCATCCAGTCCAGCATTTTGCATATTTAACTTCATATAAGTTAAATATACAAGGTGACACTATACAGCCTTGATGTACTTCTTACCCAATTTGGAATCAGTCTGTTGTTCCATGTCTGGTTCTGACTGTTGCTTCTTGACCTGCATACAACTTTCTCAGGAGGCAGGTCAGGTGGTCTGGTATTCCCACCTCTTTCAGAATTTTCCACAGTTTGTTGCGATCCACACAGTCAATTTTGCATAGTCAATGAAGCAGAAGTAAATGTTTTTTCTGGAATTCTCTTGCTTTTTCTATGATCCAGTGGATGTTNCCCTTAAAAATAAATTGTTGTTAAGTTGTCTTGGGATATATTAGCCTTTGTGGGTTATTATATTTGATTGTTTGCAGAAATGTTTTTCTTTACAATTTGTAGTGGAAGAAAGTGGAACAAGGTAGTGAAAGGTAGATTCTTAAACTTGGGACTAGGACCTTGATTCAGTTGTATTCAACTCTGACAAATTACTTAACATCTCTGAACTTCAGTGGACTCACCAATAATCATTTTTTAGCTGGGAGATGTGTATAAGAGACAGGTACGGTAGTTTGAACACTCTTTGGCATTGCCTTTCTTTAGGATTGCCTTTCTTTGGGATTACCTCAGTTGGTCCTAAATCCGTAATATGTCCTTAAAAGAAACATTCAAAGGAGAGACACAGGGCAGAAGAGGAGAAGGCAAAAATAAATAAGCAAAGGTTAGAGAGGTATGGCTACCAATCAAGGAATGCCAAGGATTGCAGGCAATCACAAAAAATTAGGTGGGAGGCATGAATGGATTCTCTCCCAAAGCCTATAGATAAGCATGGCTGACCTTGATTTCATGCTTCTGAACACTGAAAGGATAAATTTCTGTGTTTCAAGTCATCTGGTTTGTGGCATTTTGTCAAAACAGTCTCAGGAAATGAATACTACATAATCTAGAGAGTACACAGAGATGATCAGAATTTATAGAGCACGATCATTCTCCTTTTTTCACTGAAAGGAAGTTCATTCCTTATAATTACAAAGTTACAAAACTCACAGAAAGAACTGTTATGTTGGGATTTCATTAATATTTAGATAAAACAATTTTTCACAATTGTATAATTGCACTGAAATACACAATTGTGGTAATGATAGTGGCATAGAAAAAAAATTAGTAAACCTGTCAAACAGATGAGTGACAATATAAAGAGGTTATTTTATATATTTAGTACAAAGTTATCAGAGTCTAGTGGATTAAGAGATCAAAATTTCCTATCAGAGGTAACATTCAACCATAAAAGCTAATAACTTGCTTCTACTGTCCTCACAGTAAGTTCAACGGTGAACCACATAATAAAATTTTACAAACTTGAACCACAAGCATCCCAAAGACCCTGAGGAGAGAAAGAGCTGACATGTTTCAACAACTGAGAGCAAATAACAAACCCCCCAAAACTCATGTGTTGAGAATGTGGTATGAGCAAAATGGGCACATACAAAGAAGTCTAAGGGTTCAGCAAGATCCAAACCATGCAGGCCCAGGTTCCTGAAGAGATAGCAGTGGCCTATGCTAAGGTAGGCAAGTAGGAAGCTGTCTTGGGACTCAGTCCCTATTTCACTCATTTTTTATGTCCTTAAATCCTAATAGTGTTCTTGGGACATAGTTAACATTGTTATACAGTCTTAATGAAAAAAAATTAATTTTTCAAATAAGACTTCAATGTTTACTTGAAGATAATCTATTTCGATCAAAACGTGTTACCGTTAGTTCCTTCCACCACATAGTAAGTTACTTAAGATCCTTTCACTATTATATCCTGGCAAGTAGTAGTAATGCTCAGGAAAAAATGTTGAATGAATAAATGAAACATACAATTATTTTTCAGTGAAATATTTCGTGTCCTTTTGGTAGTGACTAGGAGATCAGGGCCAGATGAGTGCCTGAATTAACTTGGGTTATATCATGTGCAACTGGTAATGTTAGTACTGGTCTTAGTGACATTGTTTGCATTGTATATGAAATATCTTGTTGTTTATAAAATGTCTTTTGGCTCTAAGTATGCTTCTCCTTGGCCTGCTCTTCTTTCCAGGCCTAACACCTCTACCAAGCCCAGGCTATCTGATGCTTCTTTCCATAGCCACTACACTAAATTTCTTATATAGTGTTTTATATATATATATATATATATAGTTATATAATGTTGTATATATATATATATATTTATTTATATGTATATAACTTAGTCACTCAGTCGTGTCCAACTCTTTGCAACCCCATGGGCTGTAGTATTTTAAGTCTTTCAGGATCTGTTTTGCTGTGCATGTGTTTGTACATCCCTTCCTATTGTACTACATATCTTTATTTTGCAATTTTTTGAACTAAAGGAACTATAATGTAAAAGGCTCCTCTGTCCACAGAATTCTCCCGGCAAGTATACTAGAGTGGGTAGCCATTCCCTTCTCCATGGGATCTGCCCAACCCAGAGACTGAACCCAGGTCTCCTGCATTGCAGGTAGATTCTTTACCTTCTGAGCCACTAGGGAAGCCCCACATTTCTTATAATTGACAAACTAATTACAAATGCTCCTTCAAGCCTTTTTTTTTTTTAATACTAGTCAATAGTTTATTTGTCTAATTCTGGCAACCATATGCATATCAATGAAACTTGCATTTTAATGTAGCATTTTATTTATACTTTTCACTAATTAAAACTCTTTCAATTTGTTACATTGTTTATAATAGTACCATTACACAGAGCAAATCAGAAATTCTAGAGCATGACTATAATTTCTCCTTTTCTTGGTGAAAGGAAATCCATTCCTTATAATTACAAAGTTATAGAATTCACAGAAAGAACTGTTATATTTGAAATTCAGTAATATTTACAAAATAATTTTTTTTATTTGTATAGGTTGTTGAGGATCATTTCAGTTGCAACCTGATTCAAGCTTTTACTTCATATCCCTTCAGTGCAAAAAATTACAATAAAAAGGCATGTATACAATAGGAAGGGATGAACAAATGTATATGCACAGCCAAACATGCTGAAAGAAATATTTAAAATACTCACAGAACTTTTTTCAACATTATAACATTAAACAATCCTTTCTCAACCCCCAGAAAATCCTATGCTTTTGGAGACAAAAATATTTATTAGAATTAAAAATTTTCATTCAAGAGTATGGTATTTATTTCTGTATATCTGGAGAGTTACATTCAAGCTTAAGCTTAAGCTTTAAGATAACAATAGTGTAAGCTCTAGGGTGGAACAAAAGAAGGGGGAAAATCCCAGAAGTTCTCAGAGGTAGTTAGGGGGGGGAAAAAGGAAAGATAGGAGAAATGAGAGAATCAAAGAAAAAAGAATGAAGATTCAGGGATGGGTAAATCTCCTCTTTACTTAGCTTTTCAAAAGGTTTGTGATAACCAGCTTTTGTGTAAATGGATTTGATGGCTCTGGGCTGAAGGTGACTGACAGCTGAATCTAGGCCCCTCGAGAAGTGTCACTCCGGGGACTGCCATTGTGGCAGATTGTTTCTTCTGACTGACCCAGAAGAATCATTATCTCAAGGGGACTCTTAAAAACAACCGCCCCCACCCCACGCAGCCCAAGAGCTACAAGCAAGCAACTTAGCTTCTCTTGAGCAGTAATTACAAAAGCTAACAAGGGGTGTAACTGAGTTAAGTCTTTCTCCAATCCCCGATTTAAAAAAAAAGATTAAAGTAGTCAAGTAGACAAAGATTTTTTCCCTAGCAAAAACGTCTGATGCGTTGTTGCTGGAAAAATAAACAGACTTCCAGGTCCTCCTCTGAAGCGCTTAACTGAAGAGGGTATTTGTAGGTAAATGTTTCTGTCTTTTTTATTAAAGTGAATGTGTTTACTTTGGGACTACTTCAGCTACTTTGTTACCAGTGAGCTAAAATCTGGCCCTATTGCCTTAATATCATATCAAACAAATTCCTTCCAAACCTTGCTGTCACAATGACAAGTTAATAGGGTATCTCACTCATCTAGCTACAACAAAATTCTGCCCCAAACCCTGACTTTTCCATGCCACCAGCAAGCTCCACAGGGCTGGCCAATTTATGGTGGTGGCCTGCAAGAGGGCAGTCATTTCTTCTTCCTTTACACCACTAAAAAGGATCTACATGCACGTACCATCAGGATAATAAAGTCGTTAGCATAGCCAGACTAGTTAATTGAAAATATAAAAACTGATAAACCTAGTATTAGGCTATAACCACAATTAGGGGCTTCCCTGATGGCTCAGAGGTTAAAGCGTCTGCCTGCAATGCGGGAGACCTGGGTTCGATCCCTGGGTCGGGAAGATCCTCTGGAGAAGGAAATGGCAACCCACTCTAGTATTCTTGCCTGGAGAATCCCATGGACGGAGGAGCTTGGTGGGCTACAGTCCACTGAGTCGCAAAGAGCCGGACACGACTGAGCGACTTCATTTTCACTTTCACAATTCTAACAAACCACAAAAAGTACCCCACTCTTGCCTGGCAAATTCAATGGACAGAGGAGCCTGGTAGGCTGCAGTCCATGGGGTCACGAAGAGTCGGACACGACTGAGCGACTTCACTTCGCTAACAAATCACAAGCCTCAGGCAGAGAGGGGGACTTCCTGTCTGGGGAGGAACCAATCAGAGAAAAGACTGGAAGCTACTAGGGGGTTTCTACGGGCCTGGACTTTTCTCGCGATGTTCCCATTGGGCTGAAGACTTCCCTAAGGTAAAGAAACGGATATAACAGTCTTTTCTGAAACTAAACCTTATTCTTCTGTAGTGAAAATCAGCAAGTTTCAACTGTGACTTAAAATAATTTAGAAGTTTTTTTTGTAAAACAGCCTGATGGAGCTTTTTTTGCTGCCTCATTTGGTTCTTCAGCCCCACTTTAACTGCAGGTGGTTGTAATCAACTTTTCTTTACTCTTTTCTTTTTCTTGTTTGTATCCCCTTATTTCTGAATCCCCTTATTCTGTATCAAAATACTCTGGAAAGTAAGCTTCATGAGGCTAGGACTTAGCATAATGCTAACATAGAGATCAATATACATTTGCTAAATTTTGATTCCTGCTTTAGAATGAATTTTTCCTAATCATTTCTCATTTTTTCTAGAAACNCAGGATAATAAAGTCGTTAGCATAGCCAGACTAGTTAATTGAAAATATAAAAACTGATAAACCTAGTATTAGGCTATAACCACAATTAGGGGCTTCCCTGATGGCTCAGAGGTTAAAGCGTCTGCCTGCAATGCGGGAGACCTGGGTTCGATCCCTGGGTCGGGAAGATCCTCTGGAGAAGGAAATGGCAACCCACTCTAGTATTCTTGCCTGGAGAATCCCATGGACGGAGGAGCTTGGTGGGCTACAGTCCACTGAGTCGCAAAGAGCCGGACACGACTGAGCGACTTCATTTTCACTTTCACAATTCTAACAAACCACAAAAAGTACCCCACTCTTGCCTGGCAAATTCAATGGACAGAGGAGCCTGGTAGGCTGCAGTCCATGGGGTCACGAAGAGTCGGACACGACTGAGCGACTTCACTTCGCTAACAAATCACAAGCCTCAGGCAGAGAGGGGGACTTCCTGTCTGGGGAGGAACCAATCAGAGAAAAGACTGGAAGCTACTAGGGGGTTTCTACGGGCCTGGACTTTTCTCGCGATGTTCCCATTGGGCTGAAGACTTCCCTAAGGTAAAGAAACGGATATAACAGTCTTTTCTGAAACTAAACCTTATTCTTCTGTAGTGAAAATCAGCAAGTTTCAATTGTCTGTGACTTAAAATAATTTAGAAGTTTTTTTTTGTAAAACAGCCTGATGGAGCTTTTTTTGCTGCCTCATTTGGTTCTTCAGCCCCACTTTAACTGCAGGTGGTTGTAATTAACTTTTCTTTACTCTTTTCTTGTTTGTATCCCCTTATTTCTGAATCCCCTTATTCTGTATCAAAATACTCTGGAAAGTAAGCTTCATGAGGCTAGGACTTAGCATAATGCTAACATAGAGATCAATATACATTTGCTAAATTTTGATTCCTGCTTTAGAATGAATTTTTCCTAATCATTTCTCATTTTTTCTAGAAACATTACTTCAAAAATTAAGCTATCATAGCCTTCAGATTTAAGAAATAAAAAAGTAACTACTGGGAAAAAAATGTCATTTTATTTTTTTCCCTTAAAAATAAATTGTTGTTAAGTTGTCTTGGGATATATTAGCCTTTGTGGGTTATTATATTTGATTGTTTGCAGAAATGTTTTTCTTTACAATTTGTAGTGGAAGAAAGTGGAACAAGGTAGTGAAAGGTAGATTCTTAAACTTGGGACTAGGACCTTGATTCAGTTGTATTCAACTCTGACAAATTACTTAACATCTCTGAACTTCAGTGGACTCACCAATAATCATTTTTTAGCTGGGTGGTGTGTGAGGATTTAGTGAGATAACATGTAAAATTCCCTGGTTCATTGTATTCAGTAAACAACGCTTTGGGTAGGAGAAAACATTTGTGATAGTAAAATAATCTCAAAGTAACCTAGAAGCTTAAGAACCTAACTGGAAAGCTAAAAAAAAAAAAACAAAAAAAACGAAAAAACAACTTTCAGTTTCACTAGTACCAGCGGTTGGGANCGCTTTGGGTAGGAGAAAACATTTGTGATAGTAAAATAATCTCAAAGTAACCTAGAAGCTTAAGAACCTAACTGGAAAGCTAAAAAAAAAAAAACAAAAAAAAACGAAAAAACAACTTTCAGTTTCACTAGTACCAGCGGTTGGGATATGGCTCCAGGAATATTAACTTCTGTGTCTATTATTGCTGCTGCTGCTAAGTCGCTTCAGTCGTGTCCTACTCTGTGTGACCCCATAGATGGCAGCCCATCAGGATCCCCTGTCCCTGGGATTCTCCAGGCAAGAACACTGGAGTGGGTTGCCATCTCCTTCTCCAATGCACGAAAGTGAAAAGTGAAAGTGAAGTCACTCAGTCGTGTTGGACTCTTCGCGCGACCCCATGGACTGCAGCCCACCAGGCTCCTCCGTCCATGGAATTTTCCAAGCAAGAGTACTGGAGTGAGGGTGGCTTCTCTGGTGTCTATTATTAGTATTTGTAAAATGGTGTAATAAATTTCACCCACCTGGCAAAGGCCCTGTGTACTATTTAAAATAAGACAACAAGCCCCAGATGGAGTCACTTGTTCTAAGCCTTACCTCATCAAGCTGAGACTTAGTTACAGTCTCGACTCTCCCAGAAAGGAATCCTATATCAGTCAATCAGGAATCACATGTGAGCACTAGTTAGGTAATCTGCCTGATAGATCCTGTCATCCCTGAAGGAAAGTAACCTTGCAATAAACAGCCTGGCTTTTTGGCCTAGTATAACTTCCTTGCTCTTGCTCCAGTCTGCCTATAAAAGTTTTGCATTTTGTTCAGCTCCTCAGAGTTCTTTTCTGTGTGCTAGACTGGATGCTGCCTGATGAGTATCAATTTTTGCTTAAAATAACTCTTAAAATTTATAATATGCCTGTTTATTTTTTAACAGTACATTAGATACACCATAGTGATTACAAATATTATGAAGTCAAATATTAATTTACTGTGTGTGATAAAATGCTGTTTTAAACAGTAGAATAGATTGGTATGCAGAAGATTGTGTTAAACATAGGATTGTGTTAAATCATTAGATTCGTTTTCTCTGAACATTCTGTAGTCTTTATACTAGAGTTACTATTAACTATCACAGCTTGACAAATACTTTTTTTACTTGATTTGTATGTGGTGCTATTTTCAGTGAAAAATTATTCGAAATATACTGGTTAATAGAAATAGTATTCAGGAGCTTTTAATGTGGCTTTAGACAGATCAGACCTGCTTTTGAATGTTCCTCTGAAGTCTGAAATAATGACCATGTTGAATTCTCGGTCTAGCAAAAAATATCTGGGCCAGGCAACCCCAAGAAGGTTGAGAATTCGAACTCAGTAGGAGACTGACCTGTTCCTCAGAAAGTTCATACTCCTGCTGAAGTCCTGTTCCCCCACAAAACACATGACTGAGCTGCAAATAAAAGTTGGGGTACAATTGTTGGAAGTTGAGGAATGAAGAAGAATTGGTAGAACAGGGAAAGCTGGTCTAGTAACAATGGCCTAATGAGAGGTAAAAACAATATAGCAATTAAATAAAATGTTCTATAGATTTGCCTTATTAATTGTTAACTTTGTTTAGCTGTTGCCTACGTGACCTTAGAAAGCTGTTTGTCCTGTCGTATTTGTTTACTTACCTGAAATAAGGGTGTAAGGTGAGTATTCTTCCATTAAAATACACCTTTTAAACACCTCATGTGTGTATAATATATGAATTTAAATTCTTAATACCTCTCTTTCAGCATTTATGCTCACTAAAGGATTGGGAGACTGGATTAGGCAAAAAAAAAAAAAGAGGGAGAGTGTAAGCAGAATGAGTGTCCTCTTGAAATATATCTTTTCTGAATGTTTATCCCCTCTTCTTCCTCCTCTCATATATATTTGCTTATTTACTATTTGGGGAGCAAGGTTAACAGAAATCTCCCCAGTGACTCTTATCTTCACTGAGGTGCTCGCCAAGGCAGAGTTTTAGAAGATAATTCTTGAGGAAAATTCAGGAAGAGTACAGGGGTCTCTTCTCTCTCCATTCTTAGGGAAGAAGAGAGCTAAATATTAATACTTATAAAAATTGAGCTTAAGTTTATGAGCAGTTTAAAGTGCCAAGTAGAGCTAGAATGGTATAGAGATAAGGTCTCTGGACATGGAATTGGAAGGCATAGGTGTAAGGCTTGGCTGTATTTCTTACTAGTGTGTGACCTTGGACAGTTTATTTCCCATCTTTGTATTTCCCATTTCTTTGTATTTATTGTGGGGTAACATCTATTTCTTATACCTCACCAGATTGTTATTGAAATCAAATCAAATATGTGCAGAACAACACACACACTATATATATGTGTGTGTATATCTGTGCTGTGTGTGTGGAAAATCGAACAGGTAGTTTTTGCAGTGTCCCAGTAGGAATTCAGGAAACTCGGGCAGAGTTTTTGGAGGCAGCCTCATAGGCAGGTCCTATGTTTTTTCTTCCCTTGGACACAGCTCTACTTTTTAATCTATAAATAGATAAGCTGATGACACAACTTTCTTTTGTTGATTTTTAAAGGCTCTGCTGCTAGGAATAGAGTTTGAAATGTACATATAACAAGTATGTTCACTCTTTAATCATAATAATAGCAACTGCAATGTGTTTAACACTATGTAGAAAGCATTGCAATATCAAAGATACAGGCAAGAATGTTATTGTGAGGTAGGTCAGGTGACCATATTTATTTTAATACCTTTCAAACTTTTGGTCTCCAGACTACTTTATACAAAATTACTAATGACCCCAAGGAGTTTACCTAGAAAATCCCCTTAAATAGAAGAGTACCCATGCGAGCATGTTCCATTAACCACCAGGGTGATGATGTCATCACATGTCATGTAGCCTCTGAAAAGTCCACTTGAAGTCTCATGAGACAATGAAAGTGAAAAAAGCAATGTCTTAGTATTATTACGAAAATAAGTTTGACCTTGTAAGGCCCATGAAAGAGTCTTAGGGACCCCCAGGAGACCCAAGACCACACTTTGAGAACCACTGACAAAGTATTTTGAAGGAAACACCGAGGTACTGAATTATACATTAAGTCAGGTGTGTATTTTTTCCATCTCTGCTTGAGGCTCAATGAAATTGGAATGATGATTGAGAGTCACTTTGAGGAGATTTTATGTTTTCGATAGTATCATCACTCTTTAAACCTGTGTTTTAAAATCTTTATAAAAGTTATGTTAGGCTTCTTTCATTGAAGCATAGCAGCCACTATACTCTCCCAAGAAGCAAAAATAAACCACTAATTTCAGTTAAAATAGCATTTGGACCTTGCATTTAGCCATTGAAAAAACGTCTTCATTTGGTTACTTATTTATTTTATAGGTTTGTGTATGCCGAAAAATTCTTTTGTCATTCAATAAAGCGACCTTTCAGAAAGTTAGGGATATAGAGCATCATTACACAGATATACACTCTTTCTTTTAACAGAGTGGCTTTTATTTTAAGACATCCTTGAGAAAAGCAATGTAGTACTCATTTCTTTAAGCAATTCATTATAGTGCTTGCTTAATATTTCAATAATACATTTTAATTGGACACAATTTGCTCCTTTTGTCTAATTTTTTTATAAAGTTATCTGCCCATTTATAAGCAAAGACAAAGGCATGTTGGTTCCCAAAAGTACTTTTTCTGCTTCACTTTGAGGACATCTGTAGCCTGAGTAGTTTTTAGTCCCTCCCAATAGGTCTCCTCTCAGCTGCTCTGTGTTTTTACTTCTCTCAAGAGGGGTTAATTCTTTACAGCTGTATCCTGCCTTCCAAGAATCTAACATGTGCAAATTATTAATCTTTTTCTATTGCTACAGTAACTCCCTGGGCCATAAACACCCCCTACCTAAAACTGGCCCTTTTCCAAGAAAAACTTTGGTATTCTTTCCCTGGAAAGATAATTTGGTCTCCTTTGGCTTACATTGTTATTTAGAACAATTGATAAAATACAGAAATTTACTTCCAAACGATTACTTACAAATAGAAATTTAATCTTCATTTTTCAATCTATCCACTGTTGTATACTTTGTGTCTGAATTTTGCATTTCATTTATTAGAGAAATCAGCCTGCTTATATTTTCAAGAGTATACTTTTCAAGGTTTTTTTTTTCTTACTAAGTATTATTCTAATTATATCAGGTAGGACTTTTTTAGTAGGAAAAAATAGTGTGTATCCTTTCCTTCAGTGTAAGTATATTATGCTTTTTCAAGTATGACTTTCATGTACTTATACTTGCAATCTATATCACGCTTTTGTATATAAATATATTAATATTGGGATGAAAACAAACTTAGAGTATTATGGTAAGACAATTTATATTAATATACAAATATGTTGACTATCCATAGCCCAGCTTCTCAATTTACATCTAAAATATACTTTATTCTAGATTTATATATCCTTTTGGACTTACTGAAAGATGGCATTTCTCTATGCCTCCACGACCTAAGTTTTGTTCATTTCTTAGCTGGTGGTTGAATACTCTTATGACATTTCGAACCTTCAAAATAGATCATTTATTTTAAAAGTTAAATATGTCTTTATAAAATATTAAGAAATTCTAGGAATTGCATTTCTCAGTGATTACGTGCCTCTAGTGGTGTTCTGAGGCACGAGGCAGAGGGGCCAGTGATTTTTACCACCTGACAAGTGCAATAATCCCCTAGAACTGCAAGGCCTGAAGCATCTTATTGCTGTTATGAAACAGAATTTATAAATAAAAATAAGGAAAACAGCCAGAGCCATGCACTTCCTGGCTCCACTGACATTGATATGACAGCCAATCAGAAATTTCCATTTATGCCAAGATTGCCAAACCAATAATTTTAGCAATAAAGCCTACTCCAAGAAGTATTAAAATGGTTTGCCTCTAATACATGTTTAAACACAAAGGAATTTTAAAGGTAGGTTTGTTATAATTCAGACATACAATCATTTTAATATATACAGAAAACCTCCCTGTAGACCAATTAAAAGGAGCTTCCAAACAATGCTGACTCTTAATTCACATAATATAACTCAAGCAAGTTACATTTCAACATTTTTAGATAAGCTATATAAGAGTAGAAAAAAAGGATTAGGACAATAGTGAGATTTGAATTGCATTTTGTATTATTTCAACTGCATTTTAACAGTCTTTATGACTATAAGAGGGAATAAGAATGCAGAAGGGACAAACTTGTATAGATTATTTTTTCATTACATACATTATTCCAGTTTAAAAATGTCAGTCGCTTGTCATGTTAACTAAGAATGCATTCACTACTGTACATATCTATAGCTGGAGTTAAACTGAGAATTTTGCAAGGGACAGATACAAAGAAGTGATTTTTTTCCTTCTCTCTGTATATAAAAATAGAACTTTCAGAAATGTCATGGCTGACACATTTAGCTGCTGGACATTGAAAAACCTCTTTCTGACTCACAACCTGTGACTGGAACTCTGTCAGAGTAATCAAGAGATGTTATACTATAGAGCATAAACAGTAGAAGAGGCTTTGCTATTTGGCCTTGTTTTTAAAGCAATTTAAATTTGGATCATAAATAAATATTTCTTATACTCCTCATCTTTAAAATGTAGAAAAAGAATTCATTGTGTAAGATCTTCGTACAGCTGTCTAATTGAGTGAGTATTTTTTAGGAGCATATGGACTACTGAAACAGCATAACATGATAAGAAAGAAACATGACTGAATAAATATGAAGAATTACTTTTCTGAAATCTTATTGCAATTAGTGATGACCATACCAGGGCTTCCCTGATAGCTCAGTTGGTAAAGAATCTGCCTGTAATGCAGGAGACCCTAGTTTGATTCCTGGGTTGGGAAGATCCCCTGGAGAAGGGATAAGCTACCCACTCCAGTATTCTTGGGCTTCCCTTGTGACTCAGCTGGTAAAGAATCTACCTGCAATGTGGGAGACCTGGGTTCAATGCTTGTGTTTGGGAAGATCCCCTGGAAGATGTCTAGTGATGTGTGGCTCTAGAGTTAGATTCAAATTCTGCCTCTGACAGTTATTAGTTGTGTGCCTTCGGGCAACTTACTTAATCTTTATGAGCCTACATTTTCTCATCCTTACAATAGGGAAGATACCTAACAGCTCATGAGGTTTAACAAATCAAGTAATAATTAGAGACTAGCACCTTGTCTGGCTTCAAAAGGGCATTTGTTAAAGGATTGTTTCCTTCTTGATTCCATTTCTAAAATTATTTTTGCACTTTTTTGTCCAAGCTATGACATTTTTCTTATGTCCTCATTTCCCAGGGAAAAATCATGTTTTGCCCTGATGGTCTTAAGTCTACCATTCAAATGAGCGATACGCCATCCTCCTGTTTTCCTTGAATGTATCTGTTCCCTAGAGTGCAACCATTCTCTTATCCACTCTCTCTGGTTTTATCTAGGTAGAAACTTAACCATTCTAGGAAATTACAGGCTAAACTATTTTTATTAATAAGAAGAGTCACAAAATCTTAGAGCCTGAAGGGACCTAATGGATTAGAGATCACAGTCTCAAATGCCTGCAGGGCTAAGCAGACATAGTAAATAAGCAAAATGTGCTGGGTGAGTGCAGATGACTGTTTAAGGCTAAAGAGTAGAGGTAGGTGGGTGAAATGGTGAAAGGGATTGATTATTACAGTGACGTGGTATCTAGACTTATAGTGGCGTTCACTTTGTAGTATATACATAGATCAAATTATAATGTTGAACAGAAGAAACTGATATAATGTTCTGTAACAACTTTACCTCGATAAAATTAATAATTAAAAGAAAAACAAAAACCTGAAGAGAAAAACTGAAACTAGCTAATGGGAGCTTACGTCTGTAGAGGGCAGTCACTTTCCAGCTCAAGCAAAGTGTTGCCATATGGTGATTTCAACACTGTATTGGGACAGATTTTTGAGTTAAAAGAAGAAAAAAGAAATTTTATGTGAAAAATTTTAGTTGAAAATCCTGTTGTTGCATAAAAACACCAACATGAACCAAATATATCTACTGGCCAGATCCATACAACAGGTTGCCATTTTGGAACCTCTGTTAGATCACCTGAAACTAATAACCTTGTGTTCAAACGAAGACATTGAAACATAGAGAGTCAAATTAACTTTCCCATAGTTAGATGTGGCAAAACAAGTGTAACTCAGATCTCCAGTCCCATGGTGTAAGAATACCCGCCACATTTGGCCATTTTGCTTCTTCATTCCTTTCAACATATATGTGATGTTTTGGAAATATATTCTTTTCTTCAGCTTATTGGTATGATAGATGATAATACTCTTTCCTTACACTAAAGAATCATCTAGTTCATTCCTAAGTGAAGTGTATCTATAGTGGATTTGATCAAGAAACTGTTACCTTAGCCTTCAAGACCAGTTTGTGTATCTTCTACAAATATATGAATTTATCTTCCCACCAACCTTTGCCATACTCTAGAATTATTTGAAATTATTTGCCTTGAGTGTATTATTATTATGACATTTTAATATACTAGGACAATTTAATATTTTACTGGACTCAAATAGATAATTTAACTCTTTGGGATTAACTCAATGTTTCAGATTAGGTTATGTATCTGTATATTTCACTAGGTCAAGTTTGGTCTTTTAGAAATCAGAGATTAGTAAGTGAGAGTATCTTACTGTGGAGAATATCAGCATGTTTTTCTGTAATATAAAAATGAAAGAAAAACCCTTTGTTGATTTGTGCATGGAGGTTTTTATATTGAGGGTGTCCTTAACCCTTAAAGTCTAAAAGCTGATTAGCAGTTTGTAGACAAACTTGAGGTAATTTTGGCATTTTACCTTAGAGTAAATCATAACTCAAGTTTAAAATTCTTTAGGCAAATTTCTTATATTATTATTCATAGCTTGGTACCAGTTGTTAAGAAAAATTCTAAATTCCCTTGAGACTTCTTATTTGATTATTTGAATGTTAATGTGGCATGCCTATATTTTCAGTACTAAATTCAAAGCCATCCTGGCCATGTGCTAATTGAATAGAACTGTCCATTCTAATTGTGGATAATAAGGATTAGGATGCCAAAAATATAGTGCCTTGATTAGATCACATGGCATCATTTCAGGGCTGTGAAATATTCTTCTCTCTGGTTTTGTCCTTTCTTCGAGTTGCCCAGTCTTGTACGTGATGCCAACTTGCTTCAGGATTTTTAACTGTGCTGCTAACTAAGGCGGATGCATTTTCTGACCTTACTGATGAGAACAGAAGTTTCTCAAGTGCTGTAGGAACTAATTAATATGCATATTATTCCAGTAAAGAATCATTATTTCATGTGTATCTTTGTGAGAGAGTATGGCTGTCATGATGATTACTTACTCGGGCCAAACCCATTGCTAAAACAGAAAGAGATTCTTTAATGATGGTATTTTAATTCTATAAAGCTCTTAACATAAATTTGTAAATGTGTATGTGGCTGGATGGCATCACCGACTCGAGGACATGAGTCTGAGTGAACTCTGGCAGTTGGTGATGGACAGGGAGGCCTGGTGTGCTGTGATTCATGGGGTCGCAAAGAGTTGGAGGTGACTGAGCGACTGAACTGAACTGAACTGATGTGTGCATATATGAAGAAGTTTTTAATACCACCCTTAAATTGCCTTTCTCTGACTGATAAGCAGCATATAAAAAATAAGCTCAGAAATTACAAAAGTTCCTTAAGATTTGGGAAATGAAAAAAATTTACATGGAGTCAAGGAGACAATTAGGGAAAACAATTGTAGTGATTTTGCTTAATGTAATGCCACACTTATTAGGTGATTGTAAAAAGCAAAACACTACACTGTAACAGGCATAAGAAATACCATGATAAATAAACTATGGTCTCTGAAATTTTCTCTTTATTGACCTTATGCACCTAGGGTGGAAGGTTAGTTGCTTATTACACAGGCTAAACCATAAAGTGATATGCATAAGAGAGAAAACCCAGTATCAGAAGAGATTACTGATGGCTAGTAGGTGGTTATGTAGGTGAAGCATCCAGTGTCAGGGTGCAGCAGGGAATGAATACAAGGTTAGATAATCAGTTCAAGAACAGGACTAGCCCTTAGACTTTAATACGTAGCAGAATTTGAGACAGGAAAACTAGAATTGAGCAACAGGAAAAAGACTGAGTTTCTNTTGTTGGAATCTCCCCTGCAAAAATAGGCCAGTGAGGAGGAAAAGGAAGCTGGGCGAGAAAACTACAAAGATCAAGGGCTGGGTGAAATGATCTGATTTTAGTGGCAGCTTTAGAGAAAGGAAACAACAGTGTAGTATTACAATTTCCAGAGAAACCTGGTGAACCTGAGATAGTGTAGGCTCAAGTCATCCATTATCCAGTTGGAAAGAAATTAGGGTAATGGCCGTGCAGCCAGTTTGGGAGAAGCATTGTGTTTTGACATTGTCAGTCATCAGGCGAGGGAACCAAGCCGTTGGATGGAGTCAAGGGACAGAGTCCAGCCTTTCCTACTCTGACAAAAGATAGGAAGGGAACCAAAGACTCAAGTACATGGGCTGAAGATAAGGGCTGAACTTTAATTCTGCAAGGTAATTGGAGCTTGAATAGTAAAAACTTCAGGCTGATGCCTAGGCACTCAGATTAGGGAACATGACTGCCTCAGAGAAAAACTGTATGTAATATGACAAATACAGGAGTGCTTAGTATGTAATGCAGGCTCATCACATACCATAAAATTAATTCCAGGCTCTAATGGCTGATGAATCTGAGCTCACATAATACTCTGCCTCCCTTGCTCTGGATTAATTTAAGACAAGGTTATAGTACAGATTAGGCTTGAAAAGGTAGCAACTGAATAGGCAAGAATAGTAAATATTAACTTTCGTCTAATCATTGCTTCAGTTCTTCATTCACTAAGCAATATGTATTCCAGGCTTTTAAAGTGTACAGTGAATTCCATTATTATATAATATTTAAAAAGTAATTGCTGTTGTTCAGTCACTAGGTCATGTCTAACTCTTCATGATCCCATGAACTGCAGCATGCCAGGCTTTCCTGTCCTTCACTATCTTCTAGAGTTGGCTCAAATTCATGTGCATTGAGTTAGTGATGCCATCCATCTTATCTGCTGTCGCCCCCTTCTCCTCCTGCCTTACAGTCTTGCCCAGCATCAGAGTCTTTTCCAAAGAGTTGGCTCTTCATATCAGGTGGCCAAAATATTGGAACTTCAGTCCTTCCAATGAATATTCAGGGTTGATTTCCTTTAGGATTGACTGGTTTGCTCTCCTTGCTGTCCAAGGGACTTTCAAGAGTCTTCATAATCCAGCATCACAATTCAAAATAATCAGTTGTTTGACACTCAACCTTCTTTATGGTCCAATCCTCACATCTGTACATGACTGCTGGAAAAACCATCGTTTTGNCTCTCCTTGCTGTCCAAGGGACTTTCAAGAGTCTTCATAAACCAGCATCACAATTCAAAATAATCAGTTGTTTGACACTCAACCTTCTTTATGGTCCAATCCTCACATCTGTACATGACTGCTGGAAAAACCATCGTTTTGACTCTATGGGCCTTTGTCAGCAAAGTGATGTCTCTGCTTTTTAATATGCTGTTTAGGTTGGTCATAGCTTTTCTTCCAAGGAGCCGGCATCTTTCAATTCCATGACTGCATTGACCATCTGCAGTGATTTTGGACCCCAAGAAAATAAAGCTGTCCATCTTTTTCCCCCATCTTTTTGTCATGAAATGATGGGACAAGATGCCAAGATCTTAGTGTTTTGAATATTTAGTTTTAAACCAGCTTTTCCCACTCTCCTCTTTAACCCTCATCAACAGGCTCTTTAAAAAATTAAACTAGTAAATACTACAATATTGCTTATGTAAACCATACACATGAGCTTCTCAGGTGGCACTATTGGTAAAGAATCCCCTGCCAATGCAGGAGACGCAAGAGAAGTGGGTTTGATTCTTGGGTCTGGAAAGATCCCTGGAGTAGGAAATGGTGCCCAACTCCAATATTCTTGCCTGGAAAATTCCATGAGCAGAGGAGTTCAGCAGGCTATATATGGGGCTGCAAAGAGTCGGACACAACCGAACAAGCACACACGCAAGCCATACATAATTGCTTTATTTGATCTAATACTTATTTCTAATCATTCAGCTAGTATATAGTCAGTAAGTGCCTGTTATGCACTAATTCCTTTACTTAACTAAGAAATCTTATCCTTTCTGATAGCTTTTTCCATCAGTAATTCCTTAATCTGTCCTGTATATTCAGTTTCCCTTAAAATTCTCTTTTCTTCCCTCAGCATGAAAATACTTTCAATTGTCTGTGAAACAAAAGAATCCTCTTTTAATCCTTATCAAACATTAAAATAATGCCCAGTATGTGCTGGACACAGTTCTAAATCTTTTATATAAGTAACACATAACAGCCTTATGGAGTAGGTATTATGTCTACGTTTTGTGGATAAAGACCCTGAGGCAGAGAAAAGTCAAATGAATTGTTAAAGATTGCACAGATAGTGAGAAGTTGAGCAGGAATTTAAACCCAAGCTATCTGGCTATACCCTGTGCTTTTCCCGCTAAGTCAGACTCCTCTGCTGGACTCCTCTTTACCTTTTACCCAACTCTTCTCACTTTTCCTGAAGGAGCTGTCTGCGCTATCAGATTTCACTTTCTGTCTGTATTCCACTCACTTTCTGTACCTCTCCAGACTTGTTTGGCCCTGCTGCCTCCTAGCTTCTTGGCTGGTTGCTCAGTGGAGAACTTCTGTATCCTAAGTTGCTTCCTCACCTACTCTCTGGCGGGAATCCCTGAGGACGAGGGCTGGGCATGGCCTGGATCATAGGAAAGAGTCCCATTTGTTCCAGTGCCAAGATCTAAGCTGACTAGCTCCACAACGCTCTGGTTTCTTCTACAACTTAGGACTCAGATGCAGAGCTGTGTGGCAGTGACTACCCTGAAGGGCTGTGTAGCAGGAGATGGAGCGTGGGATAGGAGAAGATCCAGAAGATGAATGTCTCTCTTTTTTTTTCCCCTTCCATTAGATTGTTCCACACTATGGGTGGTTCCATATGGCTTATCAAGACACCGAGCAGCTGGCTAGCTGGGTTTCTCAAAAATCTGTAGACTGTTTATAATGCACTCTATATTTGCTTTCTTTCTTGCCTGCTTCGTATTCTTTTCTTCCCTCAGTTTTGCTGCCTTGGGATTGTACCTCCCAATGATGCAATTAAGCTTGGCCTCTCATTTCTATCCATCACCAGGACACTAGGCTTGTTCTATTGCAGTAGGCTTATATCCTCACTTCTCTAATGAAACTGCCTTCACTGAGGTTACCAGTGATCTCATTACTAAATTGAATGAGCATTTTGCAGTCCTTATTTTACCTGAACTCTGCTCTGCATTTACCCATTTTGACCATTTCTTCCCAGTACTCCATGATAATTTGATCCCCTGGTTCTCTTTTCACCTAGTCCTTGTTGCCTTTTGTATCATTTGTGCACTGTTTCCTTGTTAGAGTTATTCAGGATTCTTCCTTTGGCTCTCTCTCTCTCTCTTTTTTTTTTTACCCTTCATTAGTTAGTACATCTACTCTCATGGTTTCAACTACCTGTAGTTTATTAGGTCTAAATCCATTTGTTTAGCACAAATCTTCCTCCTAAACTCCAGACCCTGACTTTCTATCCCTATCTGAATATCCTATAAACATACGCTGCATGTCATGTGCAAAACTAAACTCATACCCTCAAGCCTATAAATGTGTTGGCTGTCTTTCATTTATATTTCAAGATCTACTTTCCACCCATAAGCACCTGCTTTGTGCTCTGGAAGGTAGGCCTACTTGGACAGCCACAATTGCTTTCTTGCTCTCCAGCTTCTGGTGGAGCTGCCACTTGACAAGCACAAGTAGGGCATGAGAGAGAAGAAGGAGACAAAAATCTGGCTACTTACGGCTTCAGTGTCCTCCCTGAGGGATCAACACGAGCTGGCTGCATCCGCTGATACAGGGTCACAGTTCTTGTCAGGCAGCCCTCTGCACAGTTCCTTTAGTTTCCCTTTATTAATACAGTATAGGTTCTATCACATTATATTGTAATTATTATCTTCTCTGTCTCTTCCATAAAAATATAAAATTTTGCCCTATGACCAGAATTGACAGTTCTTTTGGATAACTAAGACTAGTATGTGGAAACAATTAATTATTAGGAATTAATAAAATAATAGGTTTGTCAACAGCTCAAGAAATTGACCTTGTAGTATATGGAATTTTCTATGCTATCGGGGTCAGCAGGATTTTATAAACTCAAAAATAGTATTATGTTTTTGAGTCTTTAACCTCCATTTAGCAGCTTGTAAATAAATCCCACACAATCAAAACTCAAAACAAAACTCCTAAAAAGAAATAGCAATAGCAGCAAAAAACAAAAACACAACATCATCAACCTTTTTTCTTTCCAGTGCCTGCACTGTTACTTAAAAATAAGTGAAATTGACATTCTTGGTATTCATTCTAAGCAGAGAGATGACTGGCTATTTCCAAGGTTGACTTAAATGTCATTCAGAGTTCTCTCTGCAGGTATTGAACTAACCTGACCTATGGCTTTGGTTTTAAAAGATTATGGAAATTGAGGATGTTAGGGTGTGTATTTGTGTGTGTGTAGGGAGAGAGTGGATAAAAAGGGAGAAGCCACAGACTCTGTTATAGAACCATCAAGATTAGAAGTAAAAATTCCACTAAGGCAGAGAGTTTTTGTGTTACAGTATGTTGCAAACCACCTTACCATTTAAAAGCCAATTAACATTAGCCCTGCAGTATAGCTTAACTTCTGCACATACTGTTTTCTACAAAGTACCAAATAATTTTTCCTGTCCATATAGTTGGAGTGAGCTGGTTTTAGGAAACAATCACTCCTCTTCAAAATTGTCACTGATATACTCATCATGATAAGTGAGTATGACACACATATTATCTTTCTATTTTAATTGTACAATTCTGTACAATGTTTCCTACTAAGACCTGATGTTTGTGATAGCTCATCAGTGAAGTGAAATATTTAAACATGTTGAAAATAAATGAAGTGATACTTATTAATCTTTGGTGCAGCATGGAATACAATGTGAACAAACATCAGTGAAGGATAATAGCTGACCTTTTAAATAGAATATTTGTAGTAATATCTCTGAACTGTCAGCCATGTTCTTCCAACTGTGTGCTTTAAAGTTCTTCCAATTTGTTAAATTGTGGACTCCTTAAACCTGCATCTGGTTCACTTGAATGCTTTCTACATGCCAATGAGTATATCTTCTGACCATATTACCTGCCACATACCTACTACCTTTATCCTGGATAATTCACAGATGTAATTTCCAAAACCCCCAAGTCCTTCATTTAGATCTTATGTCATAATGACAGAGGCCATTTGTGTAAGTACCGGCCTTATGGACTTTATGGTCATCAGGGTTAAAGACAGGAACTGAGATGGGGTAATTATTAGCAGTTGGGCATAGTGAATCAGTATAGAGTTGTGAACATGCTTTTCAAGTTATTTTAGATGAGTAAAAAATAGAGTGAATATATAATTAGAAAGTAAGAGTAACCCATTTACTTATTGAACTAAAACATGGAGTGTACCTCTTATGACAGATGTAGGCCCTGTATTGGGAAGCAATAATGAAAACTTTCAACAATGACTGGAGAATTTAGTGTGGGATAGACCAAACTGGTGCTGGAAATGATGAAAATCTGAAGACTTACAGCACTTGGGCATTTGTGAATGATCAAAAAGAAGTCTATAATTGAAGGTATGCGTCAGTCATCTTAAGACATATCATATGGTGAGAGACAGCCAGTTGGTATAGTGATTTTGTGTGTGTGTGTGTGTGTGAGATAGAGGATAAAGGAGGAACTGGTACAGTGTAATAGTTTAAGTGGATTGAGTTCAAGTAGGAATGACTGTGAGTTCTAGTGCAGAGCCCTATATAGAGCCTCTCTGGCTCCATTAATTTTATGAGACAGACTTAAGTTGGTGGATGATCGATTAAAGCCAGAAGTCTAACTTGTTTAATTGCAAATGAAAATATGGAGTTTGTTTTTATTTATTTAAGGAGCAAACCATTTGAAAAAGTATTTTTTTCAATGCCTATTATTTAGATTTCTGAATTTTGTTTCTTATATTTTTCTTTATACTTGCTAGTGATTTTCCTCAAACTAATCATGATTTGGTCAAATATGATGACACACATTGCTAATTTTTATCAGAGGATGACACTGACAAGTGATTGAGAACAGAAATCTTGTAGGATGGGTCACAACAGATCTTGAGACCTGGAGTGACTTCAGAAATTTTCGTTCATAACTACAAAGCCTTTCTGCAGATATACTCATTCTGTGTTCTTTTATCCATGTTGACTTGAAAGTTTGGTGTGGCCTAGGTATCCAGGATGTCCTCCTAGATGTTATTTTCCAGGTAACTCCTTAGAGCATTTCTTTTACCTTTTCTGCTCAGCCTCACGAGTATACAACAGCTCTTATAGTGTCTTGTTGCGTCTGTTTTCTACACATATCCATCTTGATAGAACTGTGTTGTGATAAGTGGTACTTCAGTCTGGTAGACCGACTACATTCCAGTGATTGATTCAATCTTGCCCTTCACTGTGAAGAATGTAACACCTCTCCTTCAAACACATTGCAGATTCAAGAGCACCAAGGCTGGGATACCAGAATTCCAACTGTAGAGCATCATTTTGGCCTGTGTATGTTGTGTGTATGCGTGTGTGTTTATGTGGGTAAGAGACAGAAAGAGCCAGAGACAGGAAACCATAGAGGGCAGTGTCCCTAATATCTTTTGTAGGGCAGAATAGAAATAATTTAAAAAATATACTCAGAATATATTCGATGACTAATGACACATTTTCTCATAAAATTGCAGATCCATATTTCATTTTCAGGAATAGACACACTATTTCCTTTTGGCATAGACAAAGGCTCTTCCAGGTAAGACAGTATTTTACCTTGCAATCATACAACGTCAAGCAAGAGTCATTGTTTTAAAGGAACTGAACCCTCTGCCACTTCAACAACCCTTAAGTGCTGGCTGTTAACTCATTTTTCTTTTCCTTTGATATGATTGTGACAAGAAGCAAATTCATAGAAGTGGAATTATCTGTGATGGTGGGTCATTGGCTAGCTGACCCTGGAAAAATTAATGCAATAAGTGAGTGGTAGTACTCACTACAATCAGACCTGTGCCAGAGTTGCAATTAGGAACATAGGTTTTTGTCTGTAACTAATTTGTATATTCCAGATACAGAGGTTGTTTTAAAGATTATTTGTTAGATTTGTTGTTGTTGTCGTCACTGTTTGTTGTTTGTTTATACTGAAATTTATGTTTTCAGAACTTTTTTTTTTAATATGTGCCTTAAAGCATTGTTGTTGTTGTTTTTTTTACTTTATTTTATTTTACAATACTCTATTAGTTTTGCCATACATCGACATGAATCCACCACAGATGTACACGAGCTCCCAATCCTGAATCCCCCTCCCACCTTCCACCCCACAACATCTCTCTGGAGAACTTTTAAGAATGAAATTCTAGTTTAGGCAACCAAGAGAAGGAATCTGTGTGTGTGTGTGTGTANCATACATCGACATGAATCCACCACAGATGTACACGAGCTCCCAATCCTGAATCCCCCTCCCACCTTCCACCCCACAACATCTCTCTGGAGAACTTTTAAGAATGAAATTCTAGTTTAGGCAACCAAGAGAAGGAATCTGTGTGTGTGTGTGTGTACACATGTTTACTTGCATGCATGTTTTCATGTGTGTGTGTCTTTAATGCAATAATGATTTCAGTAAGGCTTAGAGTAGAGGGATTCCTTTCTAGGGACAAGTACTTGGCTACCTCAGCATTTATTTTGCATGGCTTTGGAATGCTTGGTGTAATTTCTCCAAGATAGTGTATTTATTTTTCTAATGCTATTCTTATGAAAGAAAGTGAGTTTCCAGTTTCAGACCCTTTGCCTCCTCTACTTTGCATTTTTTGCCTAAACCCCCTTTGTTCATACTCTGCAATCCCCCTGCTCTCACCAGTGTGAAAATATGCTGTGTACCCCTTTCTTCAGCTTCTGTATACTTATGCTTGCTCTACTTGAGACTGAAATTCTTCACTTTGCTTTCTCAACTGACTTTGTGTTTCTTTTCCTTAAATATTAGTGGGTCTTGACTATTCTGAACCATAAGAATGAACCTATAAGAATTTAGTCAGTCAGTGGGTCAATTCAGTCAAATAATTGTTTGATTTACTTATTATCTCCACTTAATTGATGAGTTGGCTAAATCTACTTGATTGATAATTTTGCCAAAGATCTTATGTATATATAATATCTTATGTCTTATACCATGTGTGTGTGTGTGTGTGTGTGTGTGTATATATATATATACATAAATTTGTATATCGAATATATGTTTGTATTTATTGGTTTTCACTTACACATTCGGCCTGTCATTCAACCCACATTCACTAATGCATCAAAAACACTTAAGACATGACCTTGCTATTGAACAACTTAAACTCTAACGACACGTTGGTTTTCCTGACAAGCTCCTATTGGCTAATAATAGTAGTTATAATAGCTAATATTTCTTGACCATTATTTATGTGCCTGGCATTGTACTAAGTGTTTTATATGCATTATCTCATTTGATATTTATGGCATGCTCATAAGACATGAATTACTTGGCTTTATTTTAAAATCATGGAGCTGAGGTCCAGAGAAATTGAGTAATCCATACTAAGTCAAGTAGCTAATGAGTGGTAGAGCCAGGAGTTGAACTAAGGCAGCCTAAGCCCTGGCAGCTAACCCTTAGTCACTATATCCACATTCCTTAGGAGGACAGGCCAGGGTGGCATGTATATAATTCTTTGCCATAGCACCTGGCCATTTAGAGCCTTTCACATGCATGTTGATCCTGATAAAAGAGAAATAGGTGCATAGGGTACTGAGTGTCAGGGATAAATAGACTACTTGAGATTAAATATTTTCTAAATGACATTTCTAGTATGCAGATAATTAATAATATATTCTTTCTAATTTTACATACTTATTTTCTAATTTTTTACTTTATTATTTTACAGATGTGAAGTTTCTTTCCACTATGAAACACAAATATTTAATCCTGACATATACAGAAACCAAGCAGGAATAAAACTTAAATTTCTAAGAATATGACGTGGCTTGTAGAAATATTTCCTAACTGTGTTTTAACACTCGAGATTTCATTCCCACAGTTTTCCTTTTCCCTTAGGAATTTTATCTTCAAATTCATGTAATGTTATTGTAACATTCAAATGGCATCTGATGTTTTTGTTCCCTACAATATGTATGTGAATATGTGAAAATATACATAGAGTAAAAGTATCATTGAAGGATAATGAGCCATAATTCAAATGTGCCTTTCTCTTGTTTATCTTACATGAGATTTTTTTGTTTGTTTTGTTTACTTTAAAGATAAAGGACAGAATATGAGTCCAGATTATTCACAGTGATCTGAAGGCACCATTTTGTCTTTGGTGATTGCCTGGTTTTTTTTAAGATAGTGCACATACATACTCTTGGCTTCACTGGTGGTGCTAGTGGTAAAGAACCCACCTGCCAGTGCAGGAGATGGAAGAGGCATGAATTCGATCCCTGGGTCCAGAAAAGCCCCTGGAGATGTGCATGGCAATCCATTGAGTATTCTTGCCTGGAGAACTCCATGGACAGAGGAACCTGGCAGGCTATGGTCCAGTTCTTCAGTTCAGTTACTCAGTTATGTCCGACTCTTTGCGACCCCATGGACTACAGCATGCCAGGCCTCCCTGTCCAACACCAACTCCTGGAGTTTAATCAAATTCATGTCCATTGAGTCGGTAATGCCATCCAACCATCTCATCCTCTGTCACCCCCTTGTCCTCCCACCTTCAATCTTTCCCAGCATCAGGGTCTCTTCAAATGAGTCAGTTCTTTGCAACAGATGACCAAAGTATTGGAGTTTCAGCATCAGCACCAGTCCTTCCAATGAATATTCAGGGTCGATTTCCTTTAGGATGGATTAGTTGGATCTCCTTGCAGTCCAAGGGACTCTCAAGAGTCTTCTCCAACACCACAGTTCAAAAGCATCAANCAGAATTTTCCACAGTTTATTGTGATCCACACAGTCAAAGGCTTTGGCATAATCAGTAAAGCAGAAGTAGATGTTTTTTCTGGAACTCTCTTGCTTTTTCCATGATCCAGCAGATGTTGGCAATTTAATCTCTGGTTCCTCTGCCTTTTTAAAACCCAGCTTGAACAGGCTATGGTCCATAGGGTCGCAAAGAGTTGGACATGACTGCAGTGACATAACAGGTACACACACATACATACTCTTAAGTTGCTATTTTAACTGCAATGCATGTTGCTGGAAAAGTTGAGAATATTTTGAGTTTTTTTTTGGTTTTTAGGTAAGATAAGGTGTCTGTGAATTTGATCTCTTAAGTTGGCAAAATTCTAAAATGAACTTACAATTGTATATTTCTATAGCTTTATCATAGTGGAAAGAAACTAGGGTTTGTTAATATTTTGCTTTTTGAGTTTTTTATCTATTTCATTTTCCTTCAGCCTTATGAGAGTCCTAATTAGACCTTTAAATGGTTTTAATATCCTTATTAGTAATACAGAAAAGCATTCCATTTGTGATATCCATTTTAAAAAAAATAGATTTTTCACTAAGATTTGAATTGAACTCATACTCTGCAATGAATCAATTAAAATTTTAGTGAATATACTGTATGTTTTTTTCCCAGCAAGTCATAGATTGGAAAAGAGTTTAAAAAGTAATGCCCAAATTCTCAGAGAACTAGGGCATCACTGTGGTTGTGGGGATGAGATTTATAAACTGAGAATGATTAGGAAGCAGTCTGTCTCTGAAATCTTTAGGTTAGTAACCCAATCTCCTAAGGCTTCAGTTTTCTCACTGATGGTGTAAGTGAGATATAGGATAATTTTACCTTACTGTCATGCCATGAAGATTTAATGAGATAATATGTAAAAGATTTCTTCTGAGTTAACCAGATGCATAGTTTCCTCTCTTTCACTCCATAAGGTAGAATACTGTCTCAGGTGTCATCCTCTTAATAGTCTTGGCGCCTAACACAAATTTTGTTTAGGCCAGGCACTAAATATGTGCTTAGTGAATAATGCATCTTCCTGGAGGATGCAGTGTAGATTTAGGAATTTTTTTTTTAAGCCTGAAACAGAGCAATATTTGTGGTTAAATTTAACTTTTAGTTGGCACTAGAAGAAATGTAGTGTTTTTATAGGAGAAGATGAAAAGGAAAGAAATTCCAGGATGAAGGTATATCATAAACAAACGTACAGAAATGAGAGGAAAATAAGTTAAAAAATGCCTTGCATCCATATACAAGAAAATATTTATTGATAAAATGACAAATTTTAAAATTAGCCCTAATTTTTTAAAGTGTATGTGCCAAGGGAAATTTCTAAAGTGTAGAACTTCAGGTTTCCTGCTGGACTGTAACTGCAGATAAGAAACTTAATACATTTTAGAATAGCATTTTTGTCTTTAAAAGAGAAATGAGAAAAGTTATCCAAACCGACATTCTTTATTTTTCTATTTGAAAAATTATTTGCTACTTAACAATGATTGCTGTTCAAAGGTGGAAAATTGATTGGCAAACCCTTTTCAGTTTCCTCCTTTTGCATCACATTAACTTCTTGCATAATTTTAGTTCTAAGTTGAATATCTATGCCTCTGACCAAGTTCAAAGTGATGGTTGTGGTTCAGTCACTCAGTTGTGTCTGGCTCTTTGAGATCCCATGGACTGCAGCATGCGAGGCTTCCCTGTCTTTCACTGTCTTCTGGAATTCGCTCAGACTCCTGTCCGTTGAGTTGGTGATGCCGTCCAACCATCTTATCATCCTCTGTCATCCCCTTCTCCTCCTGCCCTTAGTCTTTCCCAGCATCAGGATCTTTTCCAATGAGTCAGCTTTTTGCATCAGGTGGCCAATTACTGGAGCTTCACCCTCAGCATCAGTTCTTTCAATGAATATTCAGATTTGATTTCCTTTAGGGTTGACTTGTTTGATCTCCCTGTTGCCCAAGGGGCTCTCAACAGTCTTCTCCAGCACCATAATTTAAAAGCATCGATTCTTCAGTGCTCAGCCTTCTTTATGGTCCAAGTCTCACATCCATGCATGACTACTGGAAAAGCCATAGTTTTGACTATGTGGACCTTTGTGAGCAAATTGATGTTTCTGCTTTTTAATATGCTGTCTAGGTTTGTCATAGTTTTTCTTCCATGGAGCAAATGTCTTTTAGCCTTTCAGATTTGTGAAATGAAATGGAGGACTGCAGCCTCGATTTTATAAATACCATATAGATTCCATTTTCCTTTTACATGCAAACCTACAATTATATAGTTAAAATCTCTTTGTTGTTGATTGCTTTATAAATTAGCAGTTGTCAACACAATGATTTTGGAGCAAGGAAATAGGCATAGCCATTTAAAATATGTTGAGGACCAATGAATAGATTAATGGTCAACGTAAAATCAGTAATGAGGTTGAAGTAGGATTGCTCTTCTAGGCTCTGATTCAGAAAGCTTTTGGTTTTTAGCTCTAGGTGACTTTATGGTCACTTCCTTTCTGATCCTGCTTTGTGTGAGTCTGACACAAACATTTTGCATGTCAAAAGTTGACTGACACTTTCTCTGTATACATTTTAGTGTCAAGGCTAAACCCATCAATGAACAGAAAGTCTTGCTCAAATAACAGTGTGTTTGTTTACTGGTTTCTGCTGTCTATTTTGAGAATGTTAGATTATCAAAAAGATATTAGAAACCTAACCTTAGTCATAGGAATAAAATAAAACCATGATTTATTATTTTATAAGGTTCAATCAATATGATGTTGGTAGTGACAATTGGATAATTTATTAGAGAACTAAAGTATCAAACTTGGTATGCTTTATTAATGATGACTGTTGATGGAAATTCATTAGTCTTATCTGTATATAAAATTTTATGCAAGGTGTGAAATCATTGTTATCAGAAATCTAATGCATCTTGCATAAATTTTCTTTTAACTCTTAGTAGAATCCATTGTAAGATATTCAGGAATGTCTTTTTGACAAATACAAAAGGCGTAGAAAGATCACATCATATTGCTCCATCATTATAATACCATATTCTTTATGCATGTCATAGCTTTCAAAGCATTTTTACTACATTATCTCATGGAGGAGAAGGAAGATCACTAGACAAGAAATAGAGAACAATGATTTAATCTTGGTTCTGCTATTAAGTTGACTGACCTGGAGTAAGTCTCTTAAGTTTTCTGGGCCTTTATTTTCTCATTAATGAAATGGAAGAGTTTGACTAGATCATACCTCAGGTTTTTTGTATTGCAAAATAGTTGACTTTTAAAAATCACTCCTAAGGTAACCTTTTGCAACAAGGCAAGGCAGATATTTTGTCCTACTTTGAAAACAAGAAACCTGAGGTTTAGAGTTTGCCGAATAGTCAGAAAATTTGGAGCCTGGCTTCAATACTAGAGATCTGAGTATTTTACTACTATAGAAGGTCTTTCATAAAATTTGTATACTTAAATGTGATTTGGCTAATCTGCTGAGTTATTGCTCTGAGTACTTTAATATTTACACCTTAAATGTCATCAACAGTTTTCAACAAAATAATTGGAAAGCTATTAATGTATGTGTACTTATATAACCTTTTAGTTGTCTCTATAATTAACAAGGAGTAATCATATATGGAGAAGATTTTGGACTTTGTCATAGGAAACTAGTCATGTTGAGGCATTGATAGCTAAAGCATAATTATAAGTCAATGAGAGTTAAAGTGAAAGCTTACTCTTTGTCCCTGAAGAAGTATTACTCTCTTTTCCTCTACCCCATCAAGCAAAGTGAGAGGAAACAAATATATTAGTATTGATAATTGGGTGCATACATGCTAAGTCATTTCAGTTGTGTCCAACTCTTTGCAAACCTATGGACGATAGCCTGCCAGGTTCCTTTGTCCATGGAGTGGGTTGCCATGCCCTCCTCCAGGGGTTCTTCCTGACCCAGGGATCTAACTCTGTCTCATTTGTCTCCTGCTCTGGCAGGCAGGTTCCTTATCACTAGCGCCCCCTGGGACGTCCTAATTGAAAATTAATTAGACTAAATTAATCTAGGAATGATGAAATTTTTTTGTTTCCCAATGTACATATAAAAATCCAATGGTGGCTCAAAGGTTAAAGCATCTGCCTCCAATGAAGGAGACCCAGGTTCGAGCCCTGGGTTGGGAAGATCCCCTGGAGAAGGAAATGGCAACTCACTCCAGTATTCTTGCCTGGAGAATCCCATGGACAGAGAAGCCTAGTAGGTTACAGTCCATGGGGTCGCAAAGAGTAGGACACGACTCAGTGACTTCACCTTACCTTACCTTAATGTACATATGCCTAACACCTAACACCTCTGAGGCTTCCCAGGTGGCTCAATGATAAAGAATCTGCCAAACAGGAGATACAGATTTGATTCATGAGCTGGGAAGATCCCCTGAAAAAGGAAATGGCAACCAACTCCAGTATTCTTGCTTGGGAAATCCCATGGACAGAGGACCTTGGTGGGCTATAGTCCATGGGGTTGCAGAGTCGGACAGGGCTTGGCAACTAAACAACACCTCTGAAGGTAGTGGGAGGCTTGATTTTTATCTTCCCTGAGGTTTATTTTGACCCTGTTCTTAATCTTTGAAAATGTTCTTTAACCATTTAACTTCTCACAATCCCTTTATTAATAATGAACATTACAATGTGAGTTTTATGAGGACAGAGATTTTGTCTTTTTTGTTCTTCTTGTATCCCCAGTGCCTAAACCGTGTCTGGCACATAGTAGGTGCTCAACAAGTATTTGTTGAATAAATACATAAATATCATCTCCAGAAGGCAATGGCACCGCACTCCAGCACTCTTGCCTGGAAAATACCATGGACGGGGGAGCCTGATGTGCCACAGTCCATGGGGTCGCTAACAGTCGGACACGACTGAGCGACTTCACTTTCACTTTTCACATTCGTGCATTGGAGAAGGAAATGGCACCCCACTCCAGTGTTCTTGCCTGGAGAATCCCAGGGACGGGGGAGCCTGGTGGGCTGCCGTCTATGGGGTTGCACAGAGTCGGACACGACTGAAGCAACTTAGCAGCAGCAGCAGCATGAAAAGAAAAAAGAGACCCCCTAGTGTCTTTTACAACCTAGAGGATTGCAAAAACATTTGTGAGTAGAAGTAACTTAAATCTGAGAGGTTTCTTTTCTTTGTTTTAACTGAGCTTTTTCCTTCCTAACAAGTTGATGTGCAATATTTGAAGCTGAACTTTTTTGTTGTTATTTCAACATATCACGTGGAAGTTAAAGTATTTAAAATAAGAAACACATTTAATTTAGATAACCATAATTTTGTTCTCTAGAACGTTTGTGTCTCTTCCTTCATTATTTATATGGCTTTCCCATTGTTGCACTGTTTGCAGAGAAGGTGAATTTAGAAGTGACATTTTTTCCTATCTTTTATAACTTCTCAGGTGTACTAATTAATCTTTTTTCTCTCTTCCTTCACCCCAACTCCCACTTGTACTTTCCTTTTTTCTGATTGTGTGCTTTCCCCTCCATACAATCAAAATGAAATTGACGTGAATGGTGAAAAATATGACTAAAGAGGTAAGGGAGGGTCAGGTACCTGGGGACTTGAACCCAGGTCACCATCTTTACACCGCAGTCTGCGTTTCTGGATTTACACAGGTGAAGTGTTGACCTAGAAGTACAGTGTATGGAACAAACTACTACAGCTTTAAGCTGTGGAGGTTTATCAAAAAAGAGCAGAAACAAAGGCAAGCAGATGGCTAAAGATGAAGGTCACATCAGATTGAGAAGTTTGTCAAAATGTGATGACATAGGTAATCTGTAAACTGTTATTGCGCTTAGCTGGAGGTGCTGAAAAACATTTTGAAATTACAAAAAACACTGGAGTCGCCAGCATAGAGGCAGGAATGATAGCCTGGAGTGGTTCTGGTCTGTGGATGAATGCCAGATGTGGAAAGCGACATATCTGGAATTAATGATATTAAACATGCTTTTCTTTTATGCTCAATAATAACTCTATTATGATTGATACAAACCACAGACACTTTATCTAGTACAAATGGAATCGTCTGTCATTGACTATATTAAATCATCAATTTCTGCATGATGAGGATCGTTTAGGGTAACTAATCATCTGTCTCGTTCTGAAGTCTTTAAGGCTGATCAGATAACGTTTGAATACTGCCTGAGCAACCATGACAATCTAACCCTTCCATGTAAGGATTGAGAGGGGCCCATTATGCCGTCAAAGCCTGTGGAAATATCACAGCTCTTTCTCTACATAATACCCTGCTGTAAATAAATCACTCTCCACCGCAAACTTTATTGATCACAGGCACTTCCATGCTTGTGTCTAGTGAAGTCTCTACAGAATAAAATGCTGCTTTATATTTTGTCTTGTCAAAATATTAAACGGCTCTGTCAAGCGGAGTCAGGCTAGCAGTGATGGTGTAATTCTGCTGTAGCCCTTCTCATTCCCTCCCTCTATCTCAGCTGCCAAGCTTACAAAGCAGGATTTTTTTTTTATAAACTTTCCAATTATAGTCGTGTAAGATTATGAAGCCTTAAGATAAAGTGTCCTAATTTAGAGTGGTGTGGTACTGAACTGCTAGGAGAGCGGCTGTTAGATAAAACAGCATTTCTCACAAGGAAAAAGATAACCTGGCTTATTTATATACACAACTTTAATAGGTAGTCGAGATTAGGCTAAAAAAAAAACCTCTTTAATTTCACTTTCCAAAATGGAGGAATCTAAATTAATTTGCACCAAAGCACTTATTGCTTATACTTAAAAAAATGATCTGCTATGATTTAAACCAGCTTGAGGGGTCGAGATTGAGTTAACGTGTAAGTCCATCATTAATATAACACGTTTTCCAAAAGACATGGATAGGTTATCCAGCCCCTAAGCGGTGCTACATACTGCAATATGTTTGTGGCAACACCCAGGAACAACAAACTGATTAAAAGTATAATTTACTGCCTGCTAATGTTGAATTTCCTGGGCAGCATATGGTTTTAATGCAATGTAAAGTAGTTTCATCCTTTATCCTTTTTAAAGAGGTAGGATTTTAGTCTCAATGGGGAAAAAGAAAGAGACTGAAGTCATTTAGAGAAGAGTAAAAGATTTAGTGGACTGGGCCATTAGTGCCGCTTGGAGGACACCGAGTTTGATCTTTATTCCCTTTTGGAAGATCATTAACTCTTTTAGACGTTTAGCAAATAACCTCTTCAAGGCTTGGAGGAGTCTATATACCACCATAAGAGAACATTTCGCTCCTGTCTTGCCTGTTTCCAAGCCAGATATTTATTGAAGCTTCTGTGTGGCCATTTTAAAAAAGAAGTTAAGCTGTAAAATGAATTGATAATCCTAGACAGTAAATTTATTTTGGAGCCATAAAAATTGGGTGCCACCAAAAATGACTGCGAGTCTAACCATGGACCTCTGTGTATACCTCTGTTCCTGCCTAGAAGAGATTCTAATGAAGAGAGAAGAGATCTTAGCTGAAGCACAGGGTTAAACCCACTGGCATATTTCAAAAACGCGAGTAAACAGGTCTTTTGATGGTAATAAATTTTGACCATCAACAGCCTTAGCTTAATTCAAGTTCTAATTCATCTCTGTTCCCTCACCAGTATTTTTTCAAATAGTATACAACAAGCAGTAAACATCAAAGATATTGGTATCCATCAGTACCTTTTTTTTTTTTTTTTTAACAATAGGAAGCCCATTAAATCCTACTGAATTCTGTAGTTGTCTTCTAAGTAACTATTGCTGCCTAATTCCTGGGAGTAAAATGAAACATGCAAGTGTATTTGTAAATGTATTATTGCAAGTTGTTTGAAGTTGGAGCCACTTTTCCCATATTCAGCAAACATCTATTAAATCTCTCCTCATACTAGATACTCCTTGCCTCACTAGAAACAACTTCTGACCTTGAGAGGCTCAGGGTTTATTGAGAGAGATACACTTGTAAACAAGCAACAACAATACAGTATGAGAAAATGATGATGTGGGTGCCAACGCTGTTAGTGTTCATTTTGTATTTAACCCTAAGATGCATGTTAGTTATCCATAGCAGTTTAAATAGATGTCTGTAGTTTTTGCCTACTCATTTTCTTATAACAGCTGCTTGATTTTTTTTTTTTTTTTTCTCTTTAGTTATCTCAGACTAGAAGGAATGGATCTCACTTCTTGTGCCTGCTCAGGGGTGGGGACGTAATGCAGGCAGTCTGCAGTCTTCTGGTTGCAGTTACTCATTCAGGGACTGACAAAAGTCACACAGTCAAGAATGGGCAGAGCTGAGTTTTTAATCACCCTTAAAGACCCTGAGCACATGCTCTTAGCCACTATGCTTTACTCCTTTCTGGTCTATTCAGTGTAGAAGATGAACTGGGCGAAATATTGAAGGTAAAAAGACTAGCCCGGTTCACAGATTCATTGCTGGGACTTTTACTAAACCATTGTTTTTTTTGCTGATTTGCTAAGCTGATATGCCTCGGGCTATAAAAAGGACACCTTTATGAAGAAAGAAGCTACCAGAGAATGAAGCCTAATGCAGAAGAAAAAGGAGCTTAGCAGTGAAGAAGCAAAGTAAGGGTGCAGAAATTGAAATGAGCTGGCTGGTGTTTGATCCCTGACTCCATTCTAACATCTATCCCTGAATTTTTCAGTTAGGAGAGCCAACAACAATCAGCTGCTTGTGCTGAAGCTAGTTTGAGTTGGGTTTCTCTACTAATTAATAATGTGGTTAAAAAGATGAATATATGTCCACTTTTACGGTTCAATTGAGAAAAAAGTAAAGAAGCATCTTTAAAAGATTTCAGATTACCCTTTGATGGTGGTGGCAGAGACTGATGGGGAGAAGGACACTTTCATGGGGAAGTTATTTATGATCTTCAAATTAGGACTTTAATTTTGTGCTGATTTTAGTATTAGATCAGAGACTTTTATGTAATGAAGATCTAACTGATAAATGTTCACAGTAAGGACTTAAAAAATCTATTATCTAAATATTTGCCTTCCTTCTATTTAGTGAATAGTTTCTCCTAGTTCCTGAGTTCCCCTGGTTTGCACAGCAGACGCTTTAGTATATGAAGGTATCTTTTAATATCCTGGGAGGTAGCTCATTTTAGTCACCAGAAAACCAGTTATCATACCATACCTGAAAGTGTTAATGCAGTTTCCTCAAGTACCTAGCATACTCCTGGGGAGTAGCTTACTCTGTGGGAGAATCTAGGTCAATGTGTATGACTGAAAATAGCTTAACAGTGGATCCAATATGAATTGAAAAAATAATGAGATGAGATCCTAGCCAGGAGATACCCTGACTTGACTGATATTGGGTCTAAAAATTGAGCTTTATAGGTATTGGAACAGGAGGACTGGTCAGCGCAATTGTCTTTTCTGGCCTTATTGAACTATTTCAAAAGAGCAGTGGATGCTTAGATTCAAGTTTGGTCAGAGATGTTGCCAAAAAGACAAAAATCCTGCTCCATAAGAGGCAGGTTGCAGTTTGGAAAGGGGGAAATAAAAACTTCTAGTTAAGTGACACTACATCTCTAGGCAATTTCAAGTTTTTGTTCAGAATCCCATTACTATCCCCCGAAGATATTACATTTCCTCAGGTTAATAATTTCACTGTAAAGGAAAAAATTCAAACCTCTCACTGTTCTGAAATTTGGCAAACAGAGAGATTATGTAGGAGAGTGAACAAAGCATACTTTTTTTATTTTGAGAAAGAAAAAGGCTTCAGAATGCTTTGTCAACCTTTATAATATAAAATGCTTGAATGTTGGCTATCATATCCCTGGTTGTTATTATTGGGAAATAGTTTATTGATAAGATAATATATATAATGTAAGATAATTTATCTTAAAATAGAAAGTATATATATATACATATACACACAGAGAAATATTAAAATGGAAAGTATGCATATGTTACTATATAATATATAAATATTTATATGTTATATTTATATATTATGTAAACATACATTATATTATATGTTTATATATTATATAAACATATAAAATATATATAACATACATTATATTATATATTTATATATTATATAAACAAAAAATATAAGTATATTATATACTTATAATTTATATATATTATATAAATTATGTATATTTAGCTTATTTGTATACACCATATAGCACCTTCCCTAGTGGCTCAATTAGTAACGAATCCACCTGCAATGCAGGAGACCCAGGTTCAATCCCTGGATGGGGAAGATCCCCCTGGAGAATGAAATGACAACCCACTCCAGTATTCTTGCCTGGAAAATCCCACGGACAGATGAGTCTGGTGGGCTACAGTCCATGGGGTCTCAAAGAGTAGAGCACAACTTAGCAACTAAACTATCACACAAACGGATACATAAATATATATGTATATTTTTAGTATATGTGTATATGTATTTTTTCCTTTGGCCATGCTGTATTGTGTGCAGGATCTGAGTTCTTCAACCAGGGATCAAACTCACACCCCCTGCAGAAGCATGGAGCCCTAACCACTGGACTGCCAGGGAATTTCCAATAATAGTTTATATCAACAACATGTTTAAAATAGTGTTTTTTCACCAATCATGATTAAATAGTTGGCAATAATGTCAATAATAAATGCTGGTCTATCATTATGCTGTCTAGGTAGTGTCTCTGAAAAGGGAAAGTGTCTTGTTTTTGTCAAATCTAACTATTCAATTCCTTTTCAGTTAAACTCAGCAAATAGCTGTTGAGTATCTGCTTTTCTCTGGTAAACTTGCCAGATAGCACTACCAATATTGTATGATATACAAAGGTGCTTAAGATGTGGTTGCTAGAGCTTTCAGGCTTATTGTATCATTGGGGATGGTTGGTAAGGGGATGAGATAAGGAAGCAAAAAGGACTGAAATAAACACAATGTAAAGGAAAACAAAACAAGTGCTAAATAGAGCCACAAGTGCTAGGAGAGAAACAATAAAAAGTAAGTAATTCTGACTAAGAGAGACATTACTTTGCTGACAAAGGTCTGTCCAGTCACAGGTGTGGCTTTTCCAGTAGTCATGTATGGTGTGAGAGTTGGACCATAAAGAAAGCTGAGTGCCAAAGAACTGATGCTTTGGAACTGTGGTGTTGGAGAAGACTCTTGAGAGTCGTTTGGACTGCAAGGAGACCAAACCAGTTAATCCTAAAGGAAATCAGTCCTGAATATTCATTTTAAGGACTGATGCTGAAGCTGTGGCCACCTGATGTGAATAACTGACTCGTTTGAAAAGACCCTGATACTGGGAAAGATTGAAGGCAGGAAGAGAAGGGGACAACAGAGGATGAGATGGTTGGATGGTATTACCAACTTGATGGACATGAGTTTGAACAAGCTCTGGGAGTTGGTGATGAACAGGGAAGCCTGGAGTGCTGAGATTTATGGGGTCGCAAACAGTCAGACATGACTGAGAAACTGAACTGAAGAGACACAGGGATACCCTCACAGAAATAGTCTTGACTTTGAATATGTAAGTGTTTAAGATGTGGAATAGGCCTCTCAAGTTGAAAATATAATAATGAAAGGCATGGAAACATAAAAGTAAACGTAATTAGGGACACTGAATTAATCTGGTATTTTTGGAATTTATGAATTGAGGGAAATTGAACTTAGCAGCAGCAGCAGTGGTAAAGATACGTTGAGTTTAAACTGTTGAATGTCTTAAATAGGAAGGAGTTCAAGTATTGTTGTTGGCACTGCAGAGGCATGGGTGGGGAGTGACATGATTTAGTCTGAATTTTTAGAATACTAGTCTTAACAATAAGATAGTAGTAGCTAGCATTTATAGAATGCTTAGTAAGTGTCAAAGAAGGCAATGGCACCCCACTCCAGTACTCTTGCCTGGAAAATCCCATGGACGGAAGAGCCTGAAAGGCTGCNATACATATTTGTGTGTCTATGTGTGTATTTGTGAGTGTATTGTGTATTTGTGAGTATATGTGTGAGTGTGTGTGTCTAGAGCAGTGGTTCTTATTCTTTGAGGAGTCACAGATGCCTCTAAGCCTTGACAAAAGCTTAGACCCTTAACTTAGAAAAAAGCACAGACTCAAAGTTTTGCCTTCAGTGATGGGGACAGGAGATGTGTCTATGCATCTCCTTGAAGCTCGAATCCTAGGATTCAGATCTGAAATCCCAGCTCTCCCTTTTGGTTGCAGAGTCTGCAAAAGCTGTCACTGAAGGCTCACTGCAGCACTTGGTCCCGGGGAGCCTGGCGCCTCTCCCTACATCCCTCCCCTGGCAGGACAATTCTGTAGCCCTGACTTCGGGAATCAGTGGGTAATAGGGGCTGGGGCCACTTGGGCACAGGCAGTGGTAAGAGCTCCAAGCTGCCAGGCCCCCTTCCCCGGCTCCCAGCATCAGCAGACCCAGGAAGGCTGCCTCCCTGCCAGTGCTCAAGTTGCCCTGAAACATTCCTGTTCATTCCTTTCAACAAATTTTAGTGCTGAAAGCAGCTGAAAAGCGAGACCCAGGTGTCCTGGCCCCAAAGCAGGAAGCTCCCAACTAAACTGTTTCTGGGTTTGCTGGGTGACTCCTGGGGAATCACACCTTTTCTNAAGTTGCCCTGAAACATTCCTGTTCATTCCTTTCAACAAATTTTAGTGCTGAAAGCAGCTGAAAAGCGAGACCCAGGTGTCCTGGCCCCAAAGCAGGAAGCTCCCAACTAAACTGTTTCTGGGTTTGCTGGGTGACTCCTGGGGAATCACACCTTTTCTGGGCCTCCATCCTGGCCATCTTTCTGCAGCAGAAGTTGGCCTCCCCCAGGAGTTAGGGTGGGCCCTGCAGACTCTGCGAACATGCCCAGCAAAAGCCACTCAGGGTGGGGTAGCCTTGGAAGGGACTCCCCTGTCCTCCCGCCTCACATTCTCTTTCCCACACCCCATGCTCACAGCTTCGGAAGCATTGTGTAAGAAACCTTTCCACCCCTGCTGGAATGGCGTTGATCAAGACCATCCCTTTGCCTTCGATCTCACAGCCAGGAAGCAGAAGCACCAGGATTTAAGAGTTTCCAAGTCCAGCTGGCAGGTTCTTCTCTCCACCCCAGGCTGATGCAAGGGCCGGGGGGTCAGGGGGTGGCCAGACAGGGAGCTCAGTGTCCACCCCAGGTCCTATCCAGGTCTAGGGGCCTGGGGTGGGCTTACTGAGGGAAGGACCACTGCTGTCACTCCGCCTCCCTCAGGAAGCCTCCTGTGGGGGCCCATTTGCAGCCACAAAATTGCCTTTCTAAAAAGGGGTGCTCTACCTTGCACTTCATGGGGGCCTCTCCCCACTGTTAAGGCAACAGAAGCCCCTTGCCTGTGAGTTTTTTGTTCTAGATCTATACTGGTCCAATATGTTGCCAGTGAAGGACAGGGAAGCCTGGCATGCTGCAATCTGTGCGTGCCTGCTAATTCACTTCCACTGTGTCTGACTTTGCGACACTATGGACTGCAGACCATCAGGCTCCTCTGTCCATGGGATTCTCCAGGCAGGAATACTGGAGTGAGTCGCTGTCTCCTCCTCCAGGGGATCTTCCCAACCTAGGGACTGAACCTGTGTCTCTGATGTCTACCTGTATTGGCAGGCGAGTTCTTTACCACTAGTGCCACCTAAGAAGTCCAGAAAGAAGTCGCTCAGTCGTGTCTGACTCTTACAGCCCACCAGGCTCCTCCATCCATGGAATTTCCCAGGCAAGAATACTGGAGTGAGTTGCCATTTTCTTCTCCAGGGGATCGTCCCAACCCAGGGATCAAACTCAGGTCTCCCGCATTGCAGGCAGACTCTTTACCCTCTGAGCCACCAGGGAATCTCAAGAAGCCCATAGGGGTCACAAAGAGTTGGACGTGACTTAGTGACTGAAAAACAATATGTGGCCACCCGCCACCTGTAGCCACTGAGCACTTGTAATGTAACTAGCATCACTTGTTGAAACAATAATGTTTTAGATAGACTGGACTGAATTTTAAAAGTATGGTTTAAATTAATTTCATCCATTCTTTTTACTTTTAAAAATATTTATTTTTTGGCTGCATCAGGTCTTGCACTATGAGGAATCCTTTAGTTGCTCCATGACAAGTGGAATCTTAGTTTCCGGACCAGGGATCAAACCCAAGTCCCCTGCATTGCAAGGCAGATTCTTAACCATGGGACCACCAGGCATGTCCATCTTTGTACTCTTTTAATTCAGCTACTAGAATCTTGCCAATCATGTACATGCTTTATGTTATATTTCTATTGCACAGAGTTGCTCTAGGTAGTAATAACTCCTTACCACTTCAGGGTTTTGTATAATATCATTAAAAATTCTGTGAAATGAGAAAAGCAGAGCCTATCTGCCTTATTTTAATGATAAGACAGGTGGGTCTCTGTGAGGACAAATGACTTAGTCAAGGTAAGATAGCCAGGAGGAGGTGGAGGCCAGAAACAAAGGGATAGAGGCCAGGTTTTCCTGTCTGTAGAACAGAGACCCACTTTCCAAGACAATCCAGATTGGACTCATTGGAAAAGACTCTGATGCTGGGAAAGACTGAAGGCAGGAGAAGGGGATGACAAAGGTTGAGATGGTTGGATGGCATCACTGACTCAATGGATATGAATTTGAGCAAACTCCAGGAGATGATGAAGGGCAGGGAAGCCTAGTGTGCTGCTGTCCACGGGGTCGCAAAGAGTCGGACAGGACTGAGCAACTGAACAACAACCAGAAAGATGCCTCTTTCTCTCCGTGTTGGCGCTGATCACTCCTGGGCCACTCACTCCCCCCCAGCCCCTACCGAAGCCACTCTCCCCCTCCATGCTCTGGGAAGCTCCTGCTAGAAATATCCCCAACAACCCCATTAAGACTAACGCCTCTTGGCCCTTGAAGCCAGAGTCTGATCTCCTTTGTACCTGCTGCCACTCACATAAGTGCCCCAGGGTGAGAGAAGCAATGGCCACGCCCCCTGGGATGCACCCTCGCCCTCCCCACCTGGCTTCCACCCCTTTTGCCTCCTCCTTGGAGATAAGCATATTCAATGAGGCTAGGGGACTGTTTCTTTAATTTTCCTCCCTGTCCGTCCTGGAACGTGATAAAAATACCCAGCATTGATCTTTTTTTCTTCTCCTTCTGCCGGGGATAATGTTTACCCAGGTGTCAATCAGGAGAAGAATTTGGCTTCCTAATTTCTCTTCTCCTCCCTGGGGGCCACACGTCTCCCCGCCTCACATGGACACTGAGCTGGAATCAAGGTTACTAATAATCCCCCAGCACACACAGACACTGAGAGCACATATATTAAAGTCACATATTGATTTATATTTTCGGGTCCCTTTGCCTTGCTGCCCAGCCTCAGCCTTTCTCTCTGCCAAGGAGAAAAAAGAATTACACAGCTATATTTATCGCCAAGATGTTTAGTGTAAAGAGCATTGTGTCCAAAGGTAATTCCCACCCCACACCTTCTTTGGAGGTATTTTTTAAAAAATAGTGTGGCATCGCCTCTCTGTGAGCATTTATCTTTTGTTGTTCATTCTTTAACTTTTCCCTGAAGGAAGCAGTGAGACATTTAAGGTAGACCATCAGATGGACTTCCTGACTTGACAAATGGTGGTGGCCATCCCCAAAGAGGCTGGCGGGGGTTTTTGCCAGCGGAGATAATCTTGTTGCAGGTGTGGGAAAGGGGTGGGTAGGAGGTGTGTGGAGGGTGGGGCAATGGATTCAGAAGCTTTTAGAGGTTNATCCCCAAAGAGGCTGGCGGGGGTTTTTGCCAGCGGAGATAATCTTGTTGCAGGTGTGGGAAAGGGGTGGGTAGGAGGTGTGTGGAGGGTGGGGCAATGGATTCAGAAGCTTTTAGAGGTTGCCTACCAGTCCAAAAGCCACCTTGTAATTAATGGCTCACCATCTGTGGTCCCATTTCACAGTTGGGAAAATTGAGAAGTTGAGGAGTGAGCCTACTTACCACGGGGGCTTTAGCCCTGACTTCCATCAGGACTTGATAGGAGAAAATTTTCCTCCAGGCATGGGTGACTCCTGGCCTTCAGTGGGGACATAGGTCTCTGGCTAAGGGGAGGTGAGGGTGGGAAGGAGGGACTGACAGCTCGGCGATTCTTTCTTTAAGGTGAGATGGGTGAAGGAAGGGCTCTCAGAGCAAGAAACCTGGCACCCACCGCCTCCCTCCATACCTTTGCTTCCACTCAGAGCACCTGTCACTTTGTTTGACAGGGCAGCCATTTAAAAATGCCAAACCATTTAACTCCAGTTCCCTCAAGGAAGCTCTTGGAATGGAAGTGAGGCTGAGCATGGGAACTCACACAGACTCAACACCGTTTCCTCCACGTCCATCTGGGAGTTTCCTTGTTTCTCCTAGATATCATCTCCTTTATTCTTCACAAAGGCTCTGGGAGGGAGAGGGTGTCAACCCCATTTTACACATGGGAAAACTGAGGTTAAATAACTGGCAGAGGGTCACACAGCAGGAAAAAGGCAAGCCTCAACTGCAGCCCAGTTTTCCGATTCCTCCGTAGGGCTCGCCCCCATGCCCCCACCATGGGCACGGCCTCCTGGTACTCAGTTTTTGGTGCCCTTCCTTCAGATCCCTCCAGCCTGCTTCTGAAACCATTTACCTCAGATTTGGACTCTAACCCACAGGGCTAGGACTCAAACTCCCAGCCAAAACCCACAGTAATGAAGCGCAGTTTCTTGATATCTCATTGCACAAAGAATTCAGTGAGAGACAAAGGGATAGGTAAGAAGTGGATTGATTCACAGAGAAGCACACTCCTTAGACAGTGTGGGCCATCACAGAGGGCAAGTGCAGCCCTGTGAAATACGGCGTGGTTAGCTTTTATGGGGTGGATTACTTCACAGGCTAATGAGTGGGAAGATTGCATCAACAATTTGAGAAAAGGACGGAGGTTTCCAGGAACTGGGCCACTGCCCAGTTTTTGCTCTTTAGATGGTGCCTTGGAACTGTCATGGTGCCTCTAGGTGTGTCATTTAGCTTGCTGATTGAGGATCAAGGGCTAGCTGGAGTTGGCTTGTCTGCCATCTTGGACCCATTTAATTCTAATTAGTTTATGTTGTGTCCTTGGGCTATGTCAGGTTTTCGAAAGTTGGGCGCCCTGCCCCCTTCCCTCCTGTTTCACTCCCCTGGCCCACCTCTGAGGTCCTGGCCCACCTTCAGGCCCAGCTAACTCTCTGTCCTTGGTACTGGAGAAGCACTTCCTCTTCTGATTGCACCCTGATGCACCCGGGCTGTTGGTGAAAGCTTTCCCTGATGGAGCCTGCCCCCACATGCCCCAGCCTGCCCAGCTTCTGCCAGGGACTCTAGGGGACCCGCCGCCCCCTGCTCTCCCTTGGGTGTTCTTCAGTAGTTTGGTTGAAGTGCTTACAAACCCAAGGCCCCTCATTTCATTCTAGAAGAAAGTTTACCCCCTAGCAGAGCTAAGAGGGTGAGGCACAATGTGCCAGCCCAGAGCCGGGCAAGGTCCCTCTGCAGTGTTAGCCCCCCACAACTCCGCAAGGTGAAGGTTGAGCCCAATATTACAGGTGGTGAAACTGAGGCTCAAGGAGCATAAGGAACATCTCCTGAGTCAGAGGATAAGAGGGCTTACTAAGGTTGGGTCAATCCACGTGACCCAAAGTCCTTGCCTTGGACCTCCCTCTATCTCACTCTTCCCTCCCGAGCTGTTCCCATCTGATCTGACAGGCCGGGTGAAGGGTGGAGGGCAGACAGCACAGGGCGCGGCGGGAATCAGCAACGAGGACCCTCCTGGGAAACTTTTCCCATTGAAAATCTGTTTCCCTCGCGGCCACGGGTGATGTATGGCTGGAGATGATGAGAAACGTGCAGCGGGATGGAGGCGGGCGGCGCGGGCCGCCCGGGCGGGGGCAGCCCGGCATTGAGATTCCGCGGGGCGCTGGGGGCGGCGCAGGCCTTGACACCGGCCGGGTAATTGATCTGGAGGTGCCAATTTGCAGCAACTAAATATTTGGTTTCTGCCTCTGCCCGCTCTGCACTCTGCTCAAACAAACTTCAATTAAAAGCGAAAAGCGAGGGGTGGAGGGGCGGTGCGCCCGGGTCCCCGCGGCCCGATCGATGGCGCAGAGCCTGTGGGCAGCGGAGCGCTGCGCGCCCGGGCCGGGGACACCGAGGACGAGGGCGGGAGGGAGGACGGGAGGGGCGCCCTCTTCCGNATGATTTTATCATAAGGAAAAATTTTTGAGAATGTATAGTTAATCTAATATATTCATGTTAAAATCCCTATATGAATTTTTTACACACTAAGAAAAGTTATCAAAAAGTTTGAGGAAATTTATTTAACTCTTAGATAAAAATCCATGTTGGTGTATTCTCAAATAAGAATACCAACTACATTTGGTGTTGCTGAGTAAAATAAGCACTAAACCACAATCAGTGGGTAGGAGATACAACCAACATTCAGTGACATTGCAGTTAAATATATTATTAAGTTTATTTCCACACTGAGTAATTTCTATTTTGGGTAAAACACCCAATTTTCTTGGTAAAACTAAAGTCATTTTGTAGTTTTAAAATTCTTTCATTCTTATACTTCGAGTGGGCAGGACAAACTGCAGCCAAGTTCATGTTATTGATTAAATGCAGGTAGTTGATCTGTGTATTTCCTCAGTGGCGGTGTTTTCTGACTGTATCCTTTATATGTTAATGTTACCCTCTCCATCTCATTTTTCTTACTGTTAGAACTGAAATTTAGGGCTACATTTATGCTTCCTCAATTATTTTTTAAAATAACATCTTTTAATTTAATTTTTATTGAAATATTGTTGCTTCACAATGTTGTGTTAGTTTCTGCTATACTGCAAATAAATTACATTATTTTTAAAAGGAAAAATATAATACCAATTACATTTTGAACTGAAAAATTCTCAAAAGCTTATAGATACACAAAAGTTTTCTATCAAAGAATAAAAACTACTTTGGCCTACAGAAAAAAAGAAGCAGTTGTCTTTCTATATCCTAACAAAGAACTATTTAAAAAATAAGGAAACGATTCCCCAAATTAATGTACGTATGTGTATAACTGAGTCATTTTGCTGTACAGAAAAGATTGGCACATACTTCAACCATATTTCAATTAAAAAAAAAAAAGAACATAATACTTAAGAAAAAATTTAACCAAAGAGGTAAAAGAGCTATATACTAAAAACTAAGACAATGAGGAAAGAAACTGAAGACAACACAGATAAATGGAAAGATATTCCATGTTTATGGATTAGAATAATTAACATTGTTAAAATGTTCATATTACTCAAAACAATCTACAGGTTCTTTGCTATCTGTGTCAAAATTCCAATTGCATTTTTCACAGATTTTTTTAAAAAGTAATCCTAAAATACATATTGAAGCATAAAAATGATGGATAGCTACAGCTAATCTTGTAAGACAAGCAAAGTTGGAGCCATCATACTTCCTGATTTTAAATAGTATTACAAAGCTATAGTAATCAAATCAGTAATATACAATTATATATTTAAAAAAAAAAACAGACACAGACCAATGGAACAGAATAGAGCTTAAAAATAAACTAACACATACACAAATAAAGTCAACAGAATAGAGCCTAGAAATAAACCAACACATATAAAGTCATATAAAATTAACTAATCTTACCAGTGGCACTAGTGGTAAAGAACCTGCCTACCAATTCAGGAGATAATGTAAGAGAGGCGGGTTCCATCCCTGGGTCGAGAAGATCCCCTGGAGGAGGGTAATGGAACCCACTCCAGTATTCTTGCCTGGAGAATCCCATAGACAGAGGAGCCTGATGGGTCACAGTCCACAGGGTTACAATGAGTCAGACACAACTGAAGCAACTTAGCACACATGCAGTCTTGCAGCAAAGGCACCAGAACACACAATGGGGAAAGGATAGTCTCTTCAACAAATGGTGTTGGGAAAATTGTATAGCCATTTGTGAAATAATGAAACTAGACCTTATACTACACCATATAAAAAAATCAACTCAAAATGGATTAAAGACAAACTTAGGACTTGAAATCATAAAACTCCTAGAAGAAAACACAGGGGAAAGCTCCTTGACATTGATCTTGTCAGTAATATTTTGGATTAAAAGCACAGGCAACAACCGCAAAAATAACCAAGTGGGTCTGTATTAAGTTAAAAGGTTTCTGCATGGCAAAGGAAACAATCAGCAAAACGAAAAGGCAACCTAAAAAATGGAAGAAAATATCTGCAGGTCATATATCACATAGGGGGTTAATATCTAAAGCATACGAGAAACTCATACAATTCGATAGAGGAAAAAAGAATCCAATTAAAAAATGGATAAAGGATCTGAATAGACATTTTTTTTCAAAGAGATAAATAAACAGCCAACAGATATATGAAAAGATGAACGACATCAATAATCACTGAGAAAATTCAAATCAAAACCTTAGTGAGATATCACCTCACACCTTTTCAGTTCAGTTCAGTTGCTCAGTCATGTCCAACTCTTTGTGACCCCATGAATTGCAGCACACCAGGCTTCCCTGTTTATCACCATCTCTCAGAGTTCACTCAGACTCATGTCCATCGAATCCGTGATGTCATCCAGCCATCTCATCCTCTGTTGTCCCCTTCTCCTCCTGCCCCCAACCCCTCCCAGCATCAGAGTCTTTTCCAATGAGTCAACTCTTCGCATGAGGTGGCCAAAGTACTGGAGTTTCAGCTTTAGCATCATGCCTTTCAAAGAAATCCCAGGGCTGATCTCCTCCAGAATGGACTGATTAGATCTCCTCGCAGTCCAAGGGACTCTCAAAAGTCTTCTCCAACACCACAGTTCAAAAGCATCAATTCTTTGGCACTCGGCCTTCTTCACGGTCTGGATGGCTATTATCAAAAAGTAAAAAGATTATAAATTTTGACAAAGATGTAGAAAAAAGAGAAATCATTTGTCTTGTTGGTGGGAATGTAAATTAGTAGAAGCATATGGAAAACAATATGGAGGCTCCTTAAAAAATTAAAAATAGAACTACCATATGTTCCAGCAGTTCCACTTCTGGGAATATATCTGAAGGAAAAAACACAAAACAAAACACTATCCTAAAGAGACATCTGCACTGTCATGTTCATTGTGGGATTATTCACAGTACCCAAGATATGGAAGCAAATGAAATCCCTATCATCAGTGGATGAGAGGATGGAGAATGGAAATATATATATATATCACATTTTCTCTATGTACATACATACCTTTACACATGTATACATCATGTATTTACATATATAATTTTAATTTGTCAATCATACCCCAGTAAAGCTGTGGACAGTGGGGTAATTGAGGATAGAAAGATCTGAGAAACAGTAGCAGCTCTATTTGCTAAGTGACCGTTTTCTCCTTTAAGTTTTGAATTCATCCGGGAAGTATTTCTATTGGACATACTATTTAGAGCTCTAAAAGTTTAAGCAAAGAGAGAAAGTTCCTACAGATGGCACAAGGTACCCATGACTCTGATCGTTGAAGAAATTCTTCTGTAGGTTAAACTCAGCCTAGAAAAATTTCAGTCAAAAAAAGAAAGAAAAACAGGAATAATTCACTACTTTAGTATTATGGCTCTATGTGTCAAAATACAGAAAGTCTTCAGATAAAGAAGAAAATTGCAACACCACACAGATAAAGAAGAAAGACATCTAGAGAAACAATTACATTTCTACTTTCTACAGTCTTTTATGCAGTCTTTGGAGGCCAAAAGAAAAGTGGTGCAGAATAATTTTACACAAATAAAAACAGAGTTCAGTTCAGTCGCTCAGTCGTATCCAACTCTTTGCAACCCCATGAATCGCAGCACGCCAGGCCTCCCTGTCCATCACCAACTCCCGGAGTTCACTCAGACTCATGTCCATCAAGTCAGTGATGCCATCCAGCCATATCTCATTGTCTGTTGTCTCTTCTCCTCCTGCCCCCAATCCCTCCCAGCATCAAAGTCTTCTCTTCACATGAGATGGCCAAAGTACTGGAGTTTCGGCTTTACCATCATCCCTTCCAAAGAAATCCCAGGGCTGATCTCATTCAGAATGAACTGGTTGGATGTCCTTGCAGTCCAAGGGAATCTCAAGAGTCTTCTCCAACACCACAGTTCAAAAGCATCAATTCTTCAGTGCTCAGCCTTCTTCATAGTCCAACTTTCACATCCATACATGACCACAGGAAAAACCATAGCCTTGACTAGACGGACCTTAGTTGGCAAAGTAATATCTCTGCTTTTGAATATGCTATCTAGGTTGGTCATAACTTGTCTTCCAAGGAGTAAGCATCTTTTAATTTCATGGCTTCAGTCACCATATGCAGTGATTTTGGAG
>SJYV01025744.1:151507-321771 GCA_006410875.1 Neotragus pygmaeus | reverse complement strand
TGGTGTCATCTGCATATCTGAGGTTATTGATATTTCTCCCAGCAATCTTGATTCCAGCTTGTGCTTCTTCCAGTCCAGCATTTCTCATAATGTACTCTGCATAGAAGTTAAATAAGTAGGGTGACAATATACAGCCTTGATGTCCTCCTTTTCCTATTTGGAACCAGTCTGTTGTTCCATGTCCAGTTCTAACTATTGCTTCCTGACCTACGTACAGATTTCTCAGGAGGCAGGTCAGGTGGTCTGGTATTCCCATCTCTCTCAGAATTTTCCACAGTTGATTGTGATCCACACAGTCAAGACTTTGGCATAGTCAGTAAAGCAGAAATAGATGTTTTTCTGGAACTTTCTTGCTTTTTAACTAGGGCTATAGGAAGAGCTGTAAAACAGTGTACTGAAAATGTGAACTTGGATCTATAACAATGAAAATATTAGTGTTCTATGCAACTAATATTAAGTATTTAAATGACTACTCAAGTGGTCAGGCTACTACTGAACACAAAGAGCAGAGGCTATAGAATAAGGGGATTAAAAATCAGAACCAACTCAATATATATTAAGCCCGTGACAGAAATAATTCTGTGTTAAGGGGTCTGCCATTTCCTTGGTGCAGAAGTTTTGGAAAATTTATATTGTCCTATGACATGTACCTGTAATTATACTTTGTCTCATGTGTATATTAGTCAAGATAGGTTGTTATGCTATGATAACAAATTATCCCAAAATCTCTCAACAAGGATTGATTTCTTATTCATACCATTCATCACAGAACAGCTACTGCTCCCAGTCTAAGGCTGATCAGAGTACCTCCATAGGGAACATTGCTGATGGTCATGTCAGTCAGGAAAACAATGTGGCAAGCCTCCTTCCACCTCATGAAGTTTCTGCCCAGAAGTGACATGCATCACTCACTGTGATGGCCCAGGAAAGTCAAATGGCCCTGCCTGAGTTCGACAGGGTAAGAATACATAACCCTCCTCAAGCAGGCTCCCTGATCATGAGCCACACAATCTCTCACAGTATGCTCAAGATAACTGTCTATAGTAAATTATATAATTCTGACTCTATAGTGTCTGAGTTTTTCTGCAATAAAATTATCTTTGCTAAATCTCAAAGAGCTCCAGACATTATTATAAATAGCTGTCTAAATTGTGTAGATCCTACTGGTAGTTACCATCAATATTACAGTCAACAGTTTCCCATATTTAAAAAATCTTAAATTTTAACTCGGTATAGTTATGATTTTGAAGCCTTCAGGTTGTCTGCTAAGGTCCTTAAAGAGGAGAAGCAATAACTTGATTGGACCTTTTCTTAAATGTATGTTCCCAAAATTAACACCATATCTAAGTAAGAGTTTGAATGTGGTAGGTTGTAAATTTACATGTATGAATTTTACATATTTTTCATTTCATACCAAAAAGCCAGATCTTCAAGCACTACTCTACAACAATTTTTTTTTTAATAAGGACAAGGTCTCCTTAACCCCAGTAATTAATTTTAAAATAGAAAGCATATATTTGATGGCAGAAACATTCATCAGAAATTTGCTAATTATTTTTCCATGATGTGGGCTTTAATTGCTTGGTAAAGATAATGAAATATATGTCACTTAAATAGTTATTAATCTAACTGAAAACACTCATGTATATGAATCCCATTTTCCTACTACAAAGGACCTGGAGTACTGTGGATCTGTTTACCTATCACTGAGAGGAGGCAAGAGCACTCAGACAAGGATTCTTGGTAATGACTTCAAGTTAAACTTCTGAAAAGCAACATTTATTGTGTCATTTCAGCATGACACTGTCCTGGAGGCAAAGAAAGAATGAAAAGTTTTCTTACTCTCCCTTTCACTCTTGTAGTTCTTTGCTATAAACTCCTTAACTTTTCTATTACTCAGTGAAGTCCCTTCTCCTCCGTCAATTATTTAATAATAAGTGTTCCTTTTGAAAATTAGGACACCTAAGAGCTCCAGAACTGAGACTTCCTTTTAATCCAAGAACCATAGGAATCAGTCTGGAACACCACACAATTTTGATAAATTCTACGCTGAAGTGTGCCTGAGAAACTATGGACAGAGGTTCATGACATTTTACAGGATACAGTGATAAAGACCAACTGCAAGAAAAACAAATGCAAAAAGGCAAAATGGTTGTCTGAGGAGGCCTTACAAATAGCTGAAAAAAGAAGAGAAGCTAAAGGCAAAGGAGAAAAGGAAAGATACACCAAGTTCCAAAGAAGAGCAAGGAGAGATAAGAAAGCCTTCTTCAGTGATCAGTGCAAAGAAATAGTGGAAAGCAGCAGAATGGGAAAGACTAGAGATCTCTTCAAGCAAATTAGAGATATCAAGGGAACATTTCATGCAAAGATGGGCACAATAAAGGACAGAAATGATGTGGACCTAACAGAAGCAGAAGATATTAAAAAGAGATGGCAAGAATACACAGAAGAACTATGCAAAAAAGCTCTTCATGACCCAGATAACCACGATGGTGTGACCACTCACCCAGAGCCAGACATCCTAGAATGCAAAGTCAANGATGTGGACCTAACAGAAGCAGAAGATATTAAAAAGAGATGGCAAGAATACACAGAAGAACTATGCAAAAAAGCTCTTCATGACCCAGATAACCACGATGGTGTGACCACTCACCCAGAGCCAGACATCCTAGAATGCAAAGTCAAGGGGGCCTTAGGAAGCATCACTATGAACAAAGCTAGGGAAGGTGATGGAATTCCAGTTGAGCTATTTCAAATCCTAAAAGATGATGCTGTGAAAGTGTTGCACTCTATATGACAGCAAATTTGGAAAATTCAGTAGTGGCCACAGGACTGGAAAAGGTCAGTTTTCATTTCAATCCCTAAGAAAGGCAATGCCAAAGAATGTTGTAACTACCATACAATTGCACTCGTCTCACACGCTAGCAAAGTAATGCTCAAAATTCTCCAAGCCAGGATTTATCAGTAGGTGAACTGAGAACTTCCAGATGTTCAAGCTAGATTTAGAAAAGGCAGAAGAACTAGAGATCAAATTGCCAACATCCACAGGATCATTAAAAAAGCAAGAAAGTTCCAGAAAAATATCTACTTCTGCTTTATTGATTACACCAAAGCCTTTGACTGTGTAGATCACAACAAACTGTGGAAAACTCTTAAAGATATGGGAATACCAGAACACCTGACCTACCTCCTGAGAAATCTGTATGCAGGTCAGGAAGCAATAGTTAAAAGTAGACATGGAACAATGCACTGGATCCAAATTGGGAAAGGAGTACATCAAGGCTGTATATTGTCACCCTGCTTATTTAATTTCTGTATAGAGTACTTCATGTGAAATGCTGGGCTGGATGAAGCACAGACTGGAATCAAGGTTGCCAGGAGAAATATCAATAACTTCAGATATGCAGATGATACCACCCTTATGGCAGAAAGCAAAGAACTAAAGAGCNATTCTCTGAGCCAGGCTTCAGCAGTACGTGAACCGTGAACTTCCAGATGTTCAAGCTAGTTTTAGAAAAAGCAGAGGAACCAGAAAAAGCAGAGGAACCAGAGATCAAATTGCCAACATCTGCTGGATTATCGAAAAAGCAAGAGAGTTCCAGAAAAACATCTATTTCTGCTTTATTGACTAGGCCAAAGCCTTTGACTGTGTGGATCACAATAAACTGTGGAAAATTCTGAAAGAGATGGGAATACCAGGCCACCTGACCTCCCTCTTGAGAAACCTGTATGTAGGTCAGGAAGCAACAGTTAGAACTGGACATGGAAAAACAGACTGGTTCCAAGTAGGAAAAGGAGTGCGTCAAGGCTGCATATTGTCACCCTGCTTGTTTAACTTATATGCAGAGAACGTCATGAGAAACGCTGGGCTGGAGGAAGCACAAGCTGGAATCACGATTGGGCATGTGTAATGTATATTAACTCAATTAACCCTCACCATAGTTCCTTATGCAGTTAATATTATTAGCCTCCTTTTACAATGAGACACAGGAAGGTTAAGCAATTTGATAATGGTAGAGTTAGGAAAAAACAGAGCCAGATTTTTGTCCAGGCATAATGTCTTCAGAATCTGTGTTCCTTAACCATTATGCTATCTCTGTCTTTCCAATGTAGAAAATGAAGTGACTAAATGAAATACTGGAAGCAGAAAGGCCATTCAGTGAGTCCAGAAGAATGACGGTAAAGGCCTGAATGGAAAGTTAGCAGTAGAAATAAAAGTAGAACGAGAAATTTGAGAAATGCCACAGAGGAAGAAGTGACCGACGTGGACAATTAATTGGCTCTCAAGAGGGAAAGAGGAAATAAAAATAACTTGCAGATTTCAAAATGGAAGAAGGTGATGAATGTCAATAACAAAGATAGGGAATGCAGGGAGCAGGTTGAGAGGGGACAAATGGTATGTTTGTTTGCTAATTTGCTGAGTTAACGTGTTTTATTTCTATAGATATGCCAAGAAGGCATTTGGAAATGAAGATTTGATTTTCAGAAGTGGGATTAAGGCTAGACAGAGATTCTAGACATTTGAATAGTCACTCAATCAAACATACATTGAGTACCCACTATCTGCCTAATTCTGCATTACAGAAATGGTGGTAAACAAGTAGACATGGTCTCTGTCTCCATGGATCTTACCATGGAAGACAGATACTGTACAAATTGACATATAATTTAAATGGTTGCTAGTTCTATGAAGAAAAAGTTAATGATAGAATTAGGCATTATAGCAGAGATTTGACTTTAATTATGGGAAATTGAAAGATTTTTCTGAAGATGTTTATATAGAAATCTGCAGAAAGAGAGACTTACCTGGGCTAAGGATGCTGGATATATAGTTCAGGCAGAAGGAATAGCATGTATGGAAATGCTGAGCTAAGAGAAAGCTGTAAGTATTCATGGAACTCAGAGAATCTGAGAGGAGCTGAAGGTTAGAGAATAAAAGGGAGATAAACTCTGAGATGAAATTGTAAAGGGAGTGAAAGACTAGATCAGTTCAGTTCAGTCGCTCAGTCGTGTCCAACTCTTTGCGACCTCATGAATCGTAGCACGCCAGGCCTCCCTGTCCATCATCAACTCCTGGAGTTCACTCAGACTCGCATCCATCGGGTCAGTGATGCCATCCAGCCATCTCATCCTCGGTCGTCCCCCTTCTCCTCCTGCCTCCTGCCTCCCCCAATCCAACCATGCTAAGGATTTTAGGATTTAAGAGAGTGACAAATTATAGATGACTTTTAAGATTTGTATTGTGTGTGTGTATGCACGCTTCTTGAAGGTGGGGTGGATAATGGAGATCAAAAAAGGAGATAGTTTAATTAAGAGGTTATATCAGTAATACCAGTGAGAGGAAATTCTCTAGTATTTCAGTTGTTAGGACTCTGCATTGTTACTGCGGAGGGCACAGGTTCAATTCCTGGTTGATAACTAAGATCCCACAAGATGTGGTGGCATCACCAAAAACTATAAAAAAATAATAATAATACCAGTGAGAGATGACAGGGATTGGATTGGCATGGTAGTAGTGTAAAGGAAAAGTAGAGATAGAGTTGGGAGATTTGGTGATGAATCATAGATGGAAAGTAAGAGAGAAGGAGGTATGAAAATGGATTTCTTTCAAGAATAATTGAGTAGAAGGGAATGCCATTGTCTTAGGCTGGAAAAATTTTAAAATAGAGCCTAGTTTTTTATTTTATTTTTATTTTTACTTTATTTTACTTTACAATACTCTATTGGCTTTGCCACACATCGACATGAATCCACCACAGGTGTACACGAGCTCCCAATCCTGAATCCACCTCCCACCTCCCACCCCACTTTTAAAATGTAAGTTTAAGGTACCTATAATAATTCTAACTGGAAATAATGTGTAGATGGCTTATGAAGTTTTTTGAGCTCAGAGTACAGGGTGTAGGCAGTTCAAGAGATATAGAAATATATAGCACACAGAAGGTATTTAAAGAGATACCAGTTGATGATATTGCTGGGACAAGGTAGAAGAGTGAGGAGACAGATGTGAGCCAAGACTTGAGGCACATAAACATTTAGAGATAGGGTAGAAGGTGAGTGAGTGAGTAAAGTCGCTTGGCTGTGTCCGACTCTTTACAACCTCGTGTACTGTAGCCCACCAGGTTCCTCCATTCATGGGATTCTCTAGGCAAGAATACTGGAGTGGGTTGCCATTTCCTTCTCCAGGGGAATCTTCCTGACCCAGGGATCGAACCCAGGTCTCCCGCATTGAAGGCAGACGCTTTAACCTCTGAGCCAGTCAAAGTGGAGTTAAAATTATGTAGAAGAGTCTGAGATGAACCAAGAGAGTCCAGTGTCATGGAAACAAGTTATGTAGACCAGTATTTTACTTATGTTTCTAATAAGTCAGGAAAGATAAGTGTGTAGCAGTGTCCATTAGATAGTATCATGGGTATCACAGGTGACCTAAATGAAGTTTGTTTTGGTCTATGGGATCCAAAGTCAGGCTGGCTTGAGCTGAAGAGTGAACAGGAGATGAGGAAGTGGAGGAAATGCAAACAGGCAATGCCTTCCAGAAGCTTAATTTTGAAAGAGGAAAAAAAAAAAAAAATATATATATATATATATATAAAGCATGTGCTGGAAGGAGATGTATAGAAAAGGGAAGCTGCTTGTTGTATTTTGTTTTAAATGGAAGAACCATAAAACATATTTGAACGCCTAGGGAAAAATTTGGTAGAAAGGGAAAGATTAAATAGAACAGGAGATGAAAACAGATGTACAAAGCCCTGGAGAAGGCTGAAACTGATGAGATCTGTAAAGGTGGAGGAATGGGTCTTCTTTTTTTAATAGAAAAGATACATACCTATGTTGTACAGAAGTGTTAAAATGAGGTCAGGGCAGATACAGGTGGGCTTAGAGATTGATAGGAGGAGGGTGGTGGAGGTGATGTTCATTCACTAAGTTGTGTCTGACTCTTTGTGACCCCATAGACTGTAACCTGCCAGGCTTCCCTCTCCTTTTCTATCTCCCGGAGTTTGCTCAAATTCATGTCCATTGAATCCATGATGCTATCTCACCATCTCATCCTCTGCTACCCTCTTCTCCCTTTGCCTTCCAATACTTTCGCCACCTGATGTGAAGAGCTGACTCACTGGAAAAGACCCTGATGCTGGGAAAGATTGAAAGCAAAAGATGGAGGTATTCCTGACTTAAAGCTTTTTTCCCCCTCTGAGATATATGAAGCAGGGTTATACATGATGATATAGAAATGTAGCCTTTAAGAGTGCAAGAAGTGCAAGAAATCTAGAAGGTATTGAGGGAAAAAAATGTTTTGAGATCAGAAATTTAGAGAATCTCCACATTTAAAGGATTGAGGGGAGAAAGAGAAGTGTGTGCAGAAGAATCAGATTGGATGGACACAGAAACAGAAGGAGAAAAAAAAGCCTAGGTTGTAACTGAAAAAGTTCCAGAAGTCTCCAGAAGGAGAGTCAATATTAAATGGTCTGACAAAAACTACTGGGANTAGGTCAATGTAATCCTGCTTTAAATAAAGTCTAATAATTTAAAGAAAAAAAAAAGTTTGTGTCATACAACCAGAACAGTAGTAAGTGTTTCACATGAATTAGTTCATGTCAAAGGCTATGGAGAATGTAATATTACCTGTAGATGTATTAAGTGACTTGTCTAAGCACAAACAGCAAAGCATTATAGTGGAGCTTTTAATGTGAGAATGATAGAACTTGAAGCCTGTGAACTTACCATTCTGGATACTGTTTCAAAAGGCTAATTAATATATATTGGGACCTTACTATTATCAGATATCTTACTAAACATTTTATTTCTGGAAGGGTTTATAACCCTGTAGATAAATAAATAGAGCTGTATAGTATAGGAACTTACATAAGGTAGAAGAATATGATATGCTTCAAAATGATAGTAAGGTGTCTTACTAAACCCATAAAGAAACAATATGATTAAGTGCTTATTCCTTACATTCAGAATTGAAAGATGAGTTGAGGGTTAGTTAGGCTGAGACTAACATATTTTCTTACCTGTAAGAGTTTACAAGCTAAGACTGACTCCATACAACTAAAGAACAATGGAACAAACATTAAAAATAAATATATGAATAAAATATTGATACTAAGTAAATGCAAAGGTAGTGCTGAGCAAATAGTACAGTTTAGGAGTTGTTCAGATAGGATCAAGATTAACATACCTCTGCCCTGAAGTAGGGCTACTTGATGGAATTCCTGGAGCACTGAGATATTTTTGCCTTGTCTTCCTCCTGCCCGCATCCCCCTGGGCCCTATACCCAAACCTGTACCCCCACCATCATCTTAGGGCAATTGCTTATTATCCTTCAGGGAGTTCTGATTCTAAACAAGGCCAGATTAGAATGAGAATATATGATATTGCCTGATGTCTTATAAGGCAAGCCAGAGTGCGTAGTTCAAAGATGAGTATGAAATACTGGTGTTTAGGGCTGAGGTTAAGAACATTCTCACTTTCTGGTTCCAGATTCAAATATAGGACCTTTATCTGCTAATGGCACGTGAAAGAAAAATGTGAGGATTATTTATCACTTTATATCTAGTTTTTTCTATATCTAAATCAATATCTACTTACTATCTTTATCAATGTATTAACTAATCTATCTTCTGCCTATGATTTTTTGATCTACCTGAAATCAACTTATAAACAGATATATTTATAGATATATCATCAATGCCTTATAAGAATTGCAGGCAATATGTTACAGTTTCTGTTAGAAAATTATCTCCCTGTTTAAGTACATGGATCATGTTCACAAAGCTTGGTTGATTTGACTAAGGCAGATAGTCTATATAAAAGTCTAGGACAATCTGCTAAGTTGCCATCCATTTGACATTTCTCTTTATGAAGGAAAAGAAATCCAAGTTAATGCTGTTTGACGAAGTATTCTTATTTGTTAATCATTGTAAAATAGAAATTTCAAGTCAGTAGTAACTCTAGAGTGAGATCCTTCACATTTTGATTAGTAATTGTTTTTTATAATTAAACACTTTAAATGCCTTCCGCTTTTCTCTCTAATAAGATCCAGGCACTGAAGGAAAGTAAAAATATATTGTGTATTTGTGGGGTAAACATAGGCTTTCATGCAGGGAAAAAATTTCTTTTATTTAGAAGACTTTTCTTGTCCATTGCTAGGCCCCCTTTTTTTCCTTTTGTGAAAAAGTTTTTTCTAGAAACCTATGCCCGATAAAAAAATCCACAGTGGAAGGTGTGGTGAGCCGCAGTGCAGTGGATTTACCTGCCATAAGAAGCACTCTGAGGATAGAAGAATTCTGATTTAAAATGAAGACAGCACTCTGAAAGTGAGTGGAGTTCCAGGTAAACCGTCTGCCCCTGCCACATGGAAATATCTCTTCCTATGACCCTTGGTTCTCCTGCTGAGACCTTCTTGAATTTAAGGCTGTGGTTTCTGATGGCTGGGAATGGCTAGCAAAGGAATCCTAGGTGATTTTCCTGTCCTTTCAAAATATTCTTTAGAGCCTGAACGTGTCAGGCCATTGCTAAATCTGGCTGGTATGCATTCCTGACAGGCAAAATTACTGTCTTGGAGTTTGTCTTCACTAGGGCTTCTGTTTGAACTCCCTAGAAGCTGACATCCCCATAGAGTGTGAAATCCACCACACCGGCTGTCAACAAGCTGGCAGCTTACTGCCTGTGTGTATTACCTGCTGGGCTGGTCTTCCATAGTAAAGACTCCTGTTGGATGATTTACCCCAGCAAAGAGTCTTGCACATTAACTGGGAATGAGCAAACGAGAAGGACTCTAGCTCACCTACTTGTTCATCTCCTATTCTTCAGTGTCTTTAGGACAAAAACCTAACGGGCTACCTTCTAGCAACACATCATTTTCATTGTCTTACAGTCAAACTGAAGGTCCCAAAGCAAAATAGATCATCTGGGTCTACTGTGTGAAGTGGAAATAGTGGCAATATTGCCGAGAGCAGCAAATCAATAACTATTTATAAGTAGATTTGTCTGATTCATTTATCATCTAGAGTATGTGACCCTATTTATGTATGTATACCTAGCTAGTTGTGGATGAAATGCTGAAATATGAATTAAAAAATAAACCCAAATGCCCTCCATGAGAAGTCACTTATAGTTTATAAACGCATAGCCAGTTGGAAGGTAGGTAGGTAGGTAAATAGGTACCTACCTACATTCGTACATGAAAAGAGATTGACACTGAATGGAAACTTGACTGAGGGCTTTGGGGAAGAACACGTTTGTCTACCATAAACAAGATTTTAGTGCTTCCTTTTCCCTCAGCCATGTCCCTTTCTTCCCCCTCTCTTCTTTTTTTTCCCTCTGCAGCTCTCTTGCCCGGTTCTCTGTAATACTTGCTCAGCCCCTAGGAGACTGCTGAGTGACAGGGCTGGCGGCAGGGAGCAGATCAGCAGCAAAGTCTGAGAGACAGACTCCGGCTGCTTTCCTTCATCACTTTGCTCTCACTTCCAACTTCATCCCTTCCCCCATCACCTGGAAGGCAATCAGAAAGTAAGTGAAAGAGAAAAATACATCAACATTTTTTTCTTTGAAAAGAGGTGTCTATTTATCTTACAGCTTGATAAAATGCCCTAATAGGTCATGTTTATTTAAGTTTTTTTTTTTTTTTCCTTAAACTTGTGATTGCTGGTCCTTTGCTTCTGAAGCACTTCACATAGACCCCACAAACTCTGGCTGCAGCCACTCCCAACAGTTATCTAGGATACAGCATGACTACAGTCTAGAGCGTTTTACCCACCTCTGGTTATCCTCAGCTAGTTCATAGTAGGTGGCTTTGTGTAACAACATTGATTTTTAGGGAGAGACAGAGATGGAAGCAATATTTCTCTCTTATGTCCTACATGTAATGTAGAAAAGAACCAGTTTTAAAATAATTCAGTTTCATTGTCACCTTAGTATTCATACTGATTGGAACATGTAACTTGACTTTTTAGGTATCCAGTATAATTTTCTTTCTTTCTGGTGATGCTTCTAGCTATAGAAAATTTCTGTTATAATCTAAGAGTTAGGTAGCTTTGAGCAAACACTGAGCTTCTCAGAACCTTGGTATTTTGATCTGTAAGTTGGGGTTGATGGTACTAGTTTGGGATAAGCGCCATCTATAAGTTAACTGAAAGTGAAAGTGAAGTTGCTCAGTCGTGTCCCACTCTTTGTGACCCCATGGATTGTAACCTACACCAGGCTCCTCCGTGCATGGGATTTTCCAGGCAAGAATGCTGGAGTGGACTGCCATTTCCTTCTCCAGGGTATAAGTTAACTGGCCTCCCATAAAACCCAGTACATAGGATGTGTTCAGCCAGCATTAGTTTAATCAGATGGTATCATTCCTTCAGATTCTAATGAGTTACTCTCAGTGACACTAACCAAATGAAGAGTTACTACTATCATGCACACTAATGCACAGAACAGCCTTTTGGTGGGTCAAATGCTTTAATCCTAAATCTTGATATTAATTGTAATAATAAGCAATTTTTATATACATAGTGCTTTATAGATATCAAAGATATGTGGTATCTATTATCTCACTTTACTCTTCCAATGATCCCCAAAACTATGTAAACATGATTTGCTGAAACTCCTGGAGCTTGAAAAACTCATTAGATATGTACATTATGTGATAGAAGAGGGTCTGGAACTGAGTCCAGAACCCATTTAAACGGAATCATGTTTATTGATTATAATAGGGGGCAAGGAAGGTAGGAAATAAAATATGTTTGCAGTAGTCAAATCAGGTAGATGTCTGTCTTCTCTAGCTTTAGCAGCAGCCATGTTCTTTTGGGTCTACTAGAGCTAACATTCTCTGGGCTAAGGTGGTTTTCAAGTAAGCAAATGTCCATTTGTATATATTGTGGCTTTTAATTTCATCTCATGATTTAGTTTACATTCAACTATCTAGTTGATTTGACAGCATTTTTCTCTATGAATTTTGGACTCTACATTTTCTCCTTGATCATTTTTTAAAAAACAGCATAATGATGACATGTTTAGATAATACAATAGTATTTTCAAAAGACTAACTCATTGGGTAAGAAGACTATGTTTCAGTGTTAATGTATGGCTGGCCTATATGAACACTTCACCAAAAATATAAGGGTTTATCATTGGTTTTACCTAGCATCAACCTCTGAGAAAGTAGGGTTTTCCTATTAGGGATGTAAATTGAGCCCCATCCAGCACTCTCTTTGCATTATCCGTCTGCTAGAGTTTACAGTGGCAGAAAGAAAGTGGTGTTAGAAAAAGGGAAACTGTGAAATACATTTTATACTTTATCAATACCTGCATATCAACATCTAATTTTTGACAAAGCTCCATTTTGAATGATTAAATTTTGTCCATTTTGTAGGATCAATAAATTAGTTAAGACTTGTTGTCATATAGTGTCAATTCTGAACTTATTCAGGAAGAAATGTCTCAGTAGGACATTTATTCAATATGGCTTATCCCAGGAATATATTTATAATGTTTATTAGGATTTGTAGTTTTTGAAAAGAAAAGAACATCATCATTTTATAATAATCTGTGTTAGTGTAAGAGGAAAAAACCTAGTGTGTAATTACATTGTCAAATTCCAACAATGCTCTTCCTATTTGGTTTTGCATTAATCATATTTTTAGTAAAGATCACCTGACCCATTGCAGAAATTTCAGTACTCTGGCCTGATACCTTGTCTGAAAATGAACTCTTTCTATAGTGAGCCATATACTTGATTGTTCTCACATCGATGTAGCATGCATTGACAATCCTTTTAGAAAAAGATCTCAAAAAAGAAAGTGGTTTGGGGTTGTGTTTGCTTTTGCTTAAAAAAAAAAAAAAATAAAGTTATGGTTAACATGAATATCAACTCTAAAAATCTTCTTGAACAGTGTGAATACAGCAAGACTAGAAGATTTCATCAAATGTCAGTCACTTCATATCCCTGGCCTTACCATAGCCCTTTGGAGTGTTATAAGACTTTTCTTATTTTTTTCATGGAACTACACCAGGAATTACACTAGGAATTATGTCAGCCCTGCAGCAATTTTCAAGAAGCCACAAGTCCATGATCCTGAAACTTTGACTGCTGACAAGAAGTTGCTTAGAGCAGCAGTGTTATTAACAAGCCACCTTTCCCACACCCCGTCTGCACTGGAAGCCGTCCCCAGCTCATCACCTCCATCTGTCTCTCTGTACGATGGGGCGTGCACACCAGCAGGCTCCGCCACAAGGTTCAGTTTGCTGCCATGTTACTCATCAAACAGTGTGCGCTGCATGGACTCCTGGTTCTCAGGACTGCAGGCTGCAGGCAGCCAGTCTGTGAGTCTGCCAAAGTGTACTTGCTTACTTTCTTTCATAATGAAGGCTCTTTAGGCAGGAATGTTGATGCCTTTAGGAATGAAGGTATTTTACATATGTGCCGTGAGAGATCCATTTGGTGCTGTGGGCATCTCCTGAGACTTATTACCGCCTCTTAGGCGGGTGGGATCCCTTGATTGGATGCCTTCCAGGGCTTTGTTCTCTGCACAGTGTCCTCTGAAGACTACCAGCCCTGGATTCTTCTTCCATGTTTTAAAAGGCCTCTGAGAACTCATAAACTCAGTGCTTCTGGATTAAAGCACAGGATATACATATGCCTACTATTTAGTTATCCTCTGGTCTTTTCCTGGGAAAAGTCTCTGCTTTCACTCTTGCTGCTGGTTATCAAGTGGTGAGCAATGACTTACTACCCATTAGGTTTTTCTTTTTTTCAAACTAGTACTGTAACTGTTGTTATTTAGTACTGAGTTGTGTCTAACTCTTGGGACTCCATGGACTGTAGCCTGCCAGGCTTCTCTGTCTATGGGATTTCCTAGGCAAGAATACCAGAGTGGGTTGCCATTTTCTTTTCCAGGGGATCTTCCTGACCCAGGAACTGAATGTATATCTCTTGTGTCTCTTGCATTGGCAGATGGATTCTTTACTGCTGAACCACCAAGGAAGTCCTAACTGCTACTTTGCTCCAGAATTGTGAATTATCAGAGTTACTCTTGAGAAAGTTAATTTTCTTGTTTTTGTTGTTGTTTGTTTGTTTTGCGTTAGTCTTCCTGTTCGGGGTAGAAGTGGAATGGTTGAGGGGTGTTTCTTCTTGTCTTATTATTTCAGATCATTGTGTAGTACTTTCACAATGCAGAGAAATCTCAGTGACTGTTGTCCAAACACAATAGCTCCTGGAAGTTATTTTTTTCTTTTGACCCAGTGTAGGACAGAACACATGGACAATAAAAGGGAAAGCATTACAATGTAATGGTAAGAGCAAGTTAGGAGCATTGTGGTAAGAAACGAATTCAAAACCCCGCTTTGCCAATTACCAGTTGCATAACCTTCAGTAAGTTAAATGATCCAGGCCTCTGTTTTGTCATCTGTGAAATGGGGGAAATGATAAGTCTCTAATTCTTGGATTACTTTGGGCTGTGGTAGTAATGAAAGTAGGTAGTGCATAAACAGGGCTAAATACAGAATATGGTATATAGTAAATATATCAATGTTAGATTATGCTACTGTTATGACTGAGAACAGAATATTCTAAAGTGAAAGTAAAAGTAGCTCAGTCATATCTGACTCTTTGCAACCCCGTGGACTGTAGCCGGCCAGGCTCCCTCTGTTCATGGAATTCTCTAGGCCAGAATACTAGAGTGGGTAGCCATTCCCTTCTTCAGGAGATCTTCCCAACCCAGGGATCGAACCCAGGTCTCCTGCATTGCAGGTGGATTCTTTACCATGTGAGCCACCAGGGAAGCCCAAAATGTTCTAAAAGCAGAGGAGGAAGAACCAAATGATTTTTTTCATCAATACTTTCTACTTTATTACATTGCACAGTTTTTAACTCACAAGTGGAGAAACAGTTCAGTTCAGTTCAGTCAGTTGTATCCGACTCTTTGCAACTCCGTGGACTGCAGCACACCAGGCCTCCCTGTCCATCACCAACTCTCAGAGTTTACCCAGACTCATGTCCATTGTGTTGGTGATGCCATCCAACCATCTCATCCTCTGATATCTCCTTCTCCTCCCACCTTCACTCTTTCCCAGCATCGGGGTCTTTCCAAATGAATCAGCTCTTTGCATCAGGTGGCCAAAGTATTGGAATTTCAGCTAAAACATCAGTCCTTCCAGTTAATACCCAGGACTGATCTCCTCCTTTAGGATGGACTGGTTGGATCTCCTTGCAGTCCAAGGGACTCTCAAGAGCCTTCTCCAACACCATAGTTCAAAAGCATCAATTCTTTGATGCTTAGCTTTCTTTATAATCCAACTCTCACATCCATACATGACTACTGGAAAAAGCATAGGGTTGACTAGACAAACCTTTGTTGGCAAAGTAATGTCTCTGCCTTTTAATCTGCCGTCTAGGTTGGTCATAACTTTCCTTCCAAGGAGTAAGTGTCTTTTAATTTCATGGCTGCAGTCACCATCTGCAGTGATTTTGGAGCCCCCAAAATAAAGTCTGTCACTGTTTCCCCATCTATTTGCTATGAAGTGATGGGACCAGATGCCATGATCTTCGTTTTCTGAATGTTGAGCTTTAAGCCAACTTTTTCACTCTCCCCTATCACTTTCATCAAGAGGCTTTTTAGCTCCTCTTCACTTTCTGCCATAAGGGTGGTGTCATCTGCATATCTGAGGTTATTGATATTTCTCCCAGCAGTCTTGATTCCACTTTGTGCTTCATCCATCCCAGCGTTTCTCATGATGTACTCTGCATATAAATTAAATAAGTAGGGTGACAGTATACAGCCTTGACGTACTCCTTTTCCTATTTGGAACCAGTCTGTTGTTCCATGTCCAGTTCTAAGTGTTGCTTCCTGACCTGCATACAGGTTTGTCAAGAGGCAGGTCAAACGGTCTGGTATTCCCATCTCCTTCAAAATTTTCCACAGTATTTTGTGATCTATACAGTCAGAGGCTTTGGCATAGTCAACAAAGCAGAAATAGATATTTTTCTGGAACTCTCTTGCTTTTTTGATGATCCAGCAGATGTTAGCAATTTGATCTCTGGTTCCTCTGCCTTTTCTAAAACCAGCTTGAACATCTGGAAATTCATGGTTCACATATTGCTGAAGCCTGGCTTGGAGAATTTTGAGCATTACTTTACTAGCATGTGATATGAGTGCCATTGGGCGGTAGTTTGAGCATTCTTTGGCATTGCCTTTCTTTGGGATTGGAATGAAAACTGACCTTTTCCAGTCCTGTGGCCACTGCTGAGTTTTCCAAATTTGCTGGCATATTGAGTGCAGCACTTTCACAGCATCATCTTTTAGGATATGAAATAGCTCAACTGGAATTCCATCACCTCCACTAGCTTTGTTTGTAGGGCCCACTTGACTTCACATCCCAGGATGTCTGGCTCTAGGTGAGTGATTACACCATCATGCTTATCTGGGTCATGAAGATGATCTTTTTTGTACAATTCTTCTGTATATTCTTGCCACCTCTTCTTAATATCTTCTGCTTCTGTTAGGTCCATACCATTTCTGTCCTTTATTGTGCCCATCTTTGCATGAAATCTTCCCTTGGTATCTCTAATTTTCTTGAAGAGATCTCTAGTTTTTCCCATTCTTTTGTTTTCCTCTATTTCTTTGCATTGATCACTGAGGAAGGCTTTACCTCTCCTTCTATTCTTTGGAACTCTGCATTTAAATGGGTATATCTTTCCTTCTCTTCTTTACTTTTTGCTTCTCTTCTTTTCACAGCTATTTGTAAGGCCTCCTCAGACAGCCATTTTGCTTTTTCACATTTGTTTTTTGGGGGATTGTCTTGATCCCTGTCTCCTGTACAATGTCACAAACGTCCATCCATAGTTCATCAGGCACTCTATCAGATCTAGTCCCTTAAATCTATTTGTTACTTCCATTGTATAATCATAAGGGATTTGATTTAGGTCATACCTGAATGGGCTCGTGGTTTTCCCTACTTTCTTCAATTTAAGTCTGCATTTGGCAATAAGGAGTTTATGATCTGAGCCATAGTCGGCTCCCAGTATTGTTTTTGCTGACTGTATAGAGCTTCTCCTCCTTTGGCTGCAAAGAATATAGTCAATCTTATTTTGGTATTGGCCATCTGGTGATGTCCATGTGTAGAGTGTTCTCTTGTGTTGTTGGAAGAGGGTGTCTTCTGTGACCAGTGCGTTCTCTTGCCAAAACTCTGTTAGCCTTTGCCGTCTTCATTCTGTACTCTAAGGCCAAATTTGCCTGTTACTCCAGGTGTTTCTTGACTTCCTACTTTTGCATTTCAGTCCCCTATATTGAAAATGGAGAGATTATCAAAGTTGCCATTTGGGGATTATATTCAGGAGGTTTCCAATAGAATTCAGCCAAGAATTCAGGACTTTGGGTCCTCCACTTGTGTCTCTAACTGTAAAACTGCTTCCTTTCACTCATATAGAACTATATACCCAAATGGCACTCAATAAAAATAATTGCAAATCAACCCACTGTTGCACACAGGAGTGAGCCTAAAGATTATTTTGCTGTTCTTCAAAGCACCTGGTTTTGGGGGGAAAAGTAAGCCATGTTATTTGCAAGCTTTTATGTCTTCTTGTTTAACATTTGTCTTGGACTATGCTACCATCACTGTTATACAGCAAATCCATTCTTAAAGTTAGATTTGATCAGACATAACAGCTAACTAAAGAACCAAGGGAGATAGTTAACTTTAAATTCAGGTACCAAATGGCACCCACCCATCACATACTTTAGCAAGATTTAATAAAAATAATTCTTATGTTGGAATATTGAAATCTTTAAAACATAAAGTGACATATAAGTGAGTGTAAGTTAAACTGGAGAAGTCTGGACAGGACTGGTGGATTGTATCAATGTTAATTTCCTGATGGTGGTTTTGTACTATAGTTTTGCAAGATGTTACCAGTGAGGAAAACTGGGCAAAGTATGTGTCTATGCTATTTCTTATAACTGCATGTGAATCTACAATTATCTAAACTAAAATTAGCAAAATTTTTGATTAAAAATATGAAAGATAGGCATCATCTTAATGGCCTCATATTTTAAGGACTTTTCCGACACACCTTCAGCTGCTCATTACTGAGATGTTTCATTGGTGTTGTTTTCTATAATCATAACTTTTAGTTGGTCCATGGCCTTTAAATTTCATAGCAACATGACATTTAGTGACTGAGCTACTATAGCTTATTCTTTCTTTTGTAAGAACCTAGGAAATTGGGACAGTCCTTACTTTTGGACTTAAAAAGAATTGGCCAGAAGATAAATAGAATCCACAAAGAAATTTGTGTATAAAGCAGCACAGAAATGTCTTCGAAAGAAGAGCATCTTCCACTGGTCTATTTTTTAAAATAGAATGGTATATTGTGACAAACTCTGAAACTTTAGAACAGCTTCCACCTTTCAGTTCTGCAATGTATTTATATAACTATTAGCTTATAGCCCTGCTGGGAGCTTTAAAATAGTTGTTTTCTGATTGTCCTTTGTGATATTTAACACCTGATGGTCCTAGTGTATACCTTTGTTTTTTCATGTCAGATTTTCTTAGTAGCCTTGCTAAAGTCCTAGGGTACAGATTCATATTTCTCATGGTAACAGATGATTTTGATCCACTCATGTCATCATCAAAGATTGTTATCAATACCTAAAGATCAGAATGACGCTAGATCACTAATGGTGGTACACTTGAGTGTTGGCATGGCAGGAGCCAGCATCAATACGTCTTTGTTTTTTAGACCTCATTAAAGCCTTGCTGATTTTAGCTGTGGGAAAGATTGTGAAAAGGGAGGAACTATGACTTCCGTGTTTCTGTAACTCAGATTTATAACTGAAATAACTCATTCTCTTGCCTTTTTTGTTTGTTTGTTTTAATGAAAATAATAACAGTACATAATGTACAAGACCAGGTTTGATCATGGTGGAGTGTTAAGTATATTTGCTTTGACCTATGTTGTAAGAAAAGGAGGTTGGCGGGGGGATACTTTATTTTGGTTACCTAGCAGTTATTTGTAGATCTACTTCCCATTATCTCATGTCCCAAAACAGGCTCTAGAGATCAGGACAGAAAGTAAATTTTACATTTTCAGTACTTCCAAGCCCCACTCAATCTTTAAAAAAAAACAAAAAACTGAAAATCTGAAGTTTCATTCTAAAACTCTGAAGCATTTCTGTCTGTTAACTTAGGTTGTTAAATAATGAGTTACAGAGAAGTGATGGGACACACATCTTTTTCTCCAATTGTAGCTCAGTGCCTGTGGATATGATTGCACAGAACTTTAATAAAATTCATAGAGTCTTCACCTACTTTCCCTCCAATCTGAATGTTGGTTCTTTCATCATTCACTCTCAGATTCGGTTGGAAATCTCCCAAAGTGTAGTTCATGTAACTCTTCTTGAAAGGCAACTGCCCAATCAACTGTACTCGACTTCAAGGAAGTTTTGAGGAAACAAATCAGAGTCATGATAATTCCTAAACTCTTAGGTTAAGTAGGAAACCTGTGGAACTGTGTGGGTGTACTAACAGCTTATTTATGGAATATGGTCTTTATTTTGGCTTTTTTTTTTTAATGGTTTCACTCTACACCTTTAAGAGGCATGAGTATGCATTTGCTGCTCATTACATGCTGTTGTTCACGGGCAAAGCTGGGTACAAAGAGTCTCTGCAGGACAAACCCGACCGTTCTCTGTACACGTGTACCATGCTGACTGCTGTGTGCGGTAGAAAGAGGCTCTGCAGATTCTCCAATTGGAAAAAATAATGAGCTTAAAGCAACAGCTCCTCTGAAAACAGTTGGCAGTTAGATAATGATGTATATGCTACAAATTCTAGAGATATCAGCCAAGAAAGACAAAGAATGGCACATTAAAGAAAGGTGAAAATCTACTACCTTTCTTTTAAAGATAAACATATAAGATGCTTTCAATATGATGACAACATTACCTGAGCTATATCTTGCTGCATAATAAATGACACCCATCACAAAACCTAATTCCTTTTCAAGAAGGTTAATAAGAAATTACACATGATGGGAAGAGCTGCAAAATGGAAGTTAAAATTCTGGCTTGATGTTGAGGTTTTCATTTTTGCTCTTGAAATAACTTCACAAATAGCAACTTGGTTCCTCTTTCATACAGTGAACATGGGCTGTTTTGTGGACATCAATACCATTGATTACAAAGTAAAAGTTCTGTCAAACAGCAGTTTGATCTTCATGACAGCAAACAGCCTGTTTGATGTTTTTATTGAATTGATTGATTTTTTTTTGCTGAATTGATTTGTTGTTTCACTGTCATGTGGACACTTTCTAAATCAACATGTGCCTCTATAGAAGTGTTTTATTGAAAAGTTTGAATTCATGGAGGTTTCTAGAATGTCAGGCTAACAGAATCATAATCTCAGAATGCATGAGTACTGAGAAAAAGTAGTAAATGACATCAGTCCTGAGAAAAAAGTCTTTTTTAAAACTTTCTTAAAATTAGATTTGAATTTCAGAATTCAAGTAACTCAGTGTTAAGACTGATAAAAAAGGTCATATTTAACCTCTTATCTTGTTCAAGTATGTACTTTGGATGTTGACTGAGTTGTTAGATAATACTTTATCAATAAAGGGAAATTGACTTGTCATAGATTTTTGAGGGTAAAAGAAAAAGGCAACAGGATCCCACAGCCTCTCTTCCTTATTCTGCCTCATCTCTTTGAATAGCTAGGTTGATATATTAGCCGGGTTTTCCTGTCCTTTCAAAGGGAGTTGTCAAATCTACTATTGATTTGAGGCAGGCTTTTTTTTTTAATGTCCACAATGTGAGTCCTGTAAAACTTCTTTTCTTCTTTGATAAGTTTAGATTTACCTATAGGCTTCTGTTTTAAATGATGGAGTTTAGGCATCAAGACAAAATCTGCTATATTCTGCCTATGAGAGCAATGTACTGGCCATTTACTCTTTATGGTGGGCAGAGAATGTGGCTACAAACAGTTTTATCTGTCTTGGTTTCAATGCAACATGTTAAGCACTGCATTTCAGAGAGGCCGGATTAATGCTATTTGTGCAATCGGTGTTTCTTCTACTAGGGCTGCAATAGGATGCATTTTATAAGGTGGACTGTGATAGCCCTAGAAAGGTTGGTTTGTAACACCTCTGACCCGTCAACTTTGAACACACATAGAGTTGTTCAGGACTCAAGTTCACTTAATAATGAGATTTTATTTGGAGAATCCTGTTTGTTCTGACACTAACCAAAGTGTGTGTCTAGATTTTCTCCCATGTCATTTATTTATTCATCCATAGTTGTTGGGCCACCAGATTTACTTCAAGACATCTTATTTACAGCAAATACTTTGTCTTTTGCTTGACTGCTCAAAGATGTATGACACATTTTCCCTATTTTCTGTCTCACTCAAACTTATATCTCTGTATAGAGATATCACAAATATGTGATATGTGTCCTTCATACCACTTCAGTAAGTCTATATAATTTTAGTTCTCTTTCCTTTCTTTTCTTTACCATTTAAGTAAAGTTTTACCAGGGAGATATTTCCTTTTCCTTCTGCATAACTGCATTTTGTAATTATGCCCTTATTTTTCTGAATGAACATTGATTTCTAGTGGCTCTGTCATTACTGTCCACAAATGTTTTCACATCTTCCCTAATGAAACAAAAAGGTGTCTCCAGCTTGTGGTACTCTGGAGTTACTACTTTACTGCCAAGTTTCTCCAAAGGGAAATTTACTGTTGCAGCCATCATTCCCTCACCACCCCCACTCACTGACAGTTTGGCGTCTGGTCTCATCACTTTACAGGAATTCCTTTTCCCAAGGTCACCAATGTCTTCCTAATTGCCAAACCCAACAGTGTGTTATCAGTCCTAATTCCTGAAATCACTGTAGCATTAAACACTACTTGACTTCTTTGACTCTTGCCTCTTTTTTTTTTTTGGTCCCTCAGAGAACCTGTGCGTTCTCATTTCTTCGATTTTGAGTGGCAGGGTTGGGTGGAAAGAGCTTTGATATGAGGCAGATAACAATTCTGATTCTAGGGGACCTCCATTTTGAGGTTATATGAACTTGGATACATTTCTTCACTTCCTGTAACCTCAGTTCTTACATCTCAAAAGTAGGAATGACAGTACCTTCTTCATAGGATAAATAGGATTTAGTGAGAAGGAGCAGCACTTAGTGATGCTCAATAAATATTAGTTTCTTTGACCCTTCTAAATAATTTCTCAACTTTCTAAGTTTGGGTCAGACATGTTTTCTTGGCTGGTCATTTCTTCTGGAAGCTCCCACTCCCACCTCAATTATGAATATTAAAGCACACACCATGTTTTCTCTCCCCATGACCACCACCCCAAACTGTCTCTTCTAAAATTCTCTTTTTGTTTCAGAGTCATCAGGACCTTCACAGAGGCCTGAGACAGCTGCCAGATCTTTGGAAGTTCTTGGTCTGCTGCCTCTCAGGGGATCACAGATGAGACTTGCTGGGGAGTCTCTGTATGTGGGGCTGCTGTTACAGCTCCTGACCCCGCTCTAGCTCTGCTTTAAGCGTTCTTCTCTTTCTTGCCTGATGAGTTAGCTTGTCCTCAGCTTCTCCCCTTGACTTTCTTCTGGACCCAACAGAAGTTCTTGGTCCTGGGCAGGGTGCATTATTGGCTCTCACATCAGCATTAATTAGCTCTGCTGCTTCTCCTAGGGATTATCAAACCAAATTCAGGGCCTTCCCGGCCTCTGAAGTTGCTTGTCTGGATGGCTCTCTGTTGCCCTCATCTGACACAAATCCACAGTTATCAAAGTCACTTCATTAGAACCTGCTTCCGAGATTCACCCCTTCAGGGTGTGACAAGTAATGTCATCACTTCCATTCTCTCAGATTGGAGCCTTGAAGTAGCTTTTCATATTTATTTCCCTCCTGTTTCTCTAAGACAGCTCCCCAGTCCATTCAATCCTCAGTTACTTTAGCTTTGCAGTGCTCCGGACATGAGTGTTCTTTTAATCAACATTACTCCTTTATTTCCGCCCTACTGGAGTGTGTGTACATGCTGTCACTTCAGTCATGTCCTCTTTGCAACCTCATAGGGTATAGCTCTCCACACTCCTCTGTCCATGGGATTCTCCAGGCAAGCGTACTGGAATGGGTTGCCATGCCCTCCTCCAGGGAATCTTCCCGACCCAGGGAACGAACTCCTGCCTCTGACGTCTCCTGCATTGGCTGGTGGGTTTTTTACCACTGGTGCCACCTGGGAAACCCTTAATATTATTTATACCAATAGAATAACAAGGCCACTAATAATAATAATATGAAAACAATAATAACAATACTGATAGCTAACATTTGTTGAGAGACTATTATGTTCTAGGCATTCTGAAGGACTCCATAAGCCTTAAATATTATAGAAGAGAAAATTCAGGTTTAATGAGTTTAAATACCTTACTCAAGGTCATAGTGAGGATGGGGGCTAGGAATTTAAGCCCAGGTTTAATAGCTCTTAATCATTGTTCTGTATTCTATGAAATGACCTTGTTCCCTTGATGGAAGCATTTATGTGTTTTTCATAATTGTTTCTCAAGTTGAATGGCTTTCAGTAATACTCCAATATAAAATAAAATGTCAAGTGACAGATTTTATGAAATTGCACTGGTCAAGTGATTTCATGGATTTAGAAATAAATGGTAAATAAATTTTATTTTAGTAAAGGTTTGCCCAGTTTGGTCAAAAATAAGGAGAATCCCAAAGAGAGAGGGGCCATTGTGTGATATGAAGAAAGCAAATGGGTAGAATTTGATCTCTGAATTGTCAATTTAAGTGGAGACCCTCTCTGGCCAGGAAGACTTCAAAGTGGGTGTCCTTGAAAAGAGTCAAAATGGAAGCAGAGCTAATGGTTTCAGGTAACAGGAAGTGGAGGGAGAAGAGCAGCAGTGAGCTTGAAAGGACAGCTAAAATACTCTCCTTAGCTTTAAGCCCTTGAACATGTGCACTGTAATGTCAGGACAGTTGTATGGAAATTCTAGTGCCCGTTGTGCTCAATCTTACACAGAGTACTGAACTGGGTATCTAAACACTGAATTCTCTTCTTAGCTCTATCACTAAACAGCTGTTTAACCTTAGACAAGTCTTCCAACCTTCTTGGTCGTAAGTTTTGTCATCTTTAAATTCCTGAGAGTGGGATTAGATGAGCTCTATGCTCTTCTCTGCTCTAGCATTCTGGTGTTCTATATGTTCTAAACATGGCAGTGATTTATGACTTAGTTTTGTGGTCTATGCTACTCACTTGCTAACATCACATATGGATGTCGCGGGTTGCACCGGTCACTCAGAATGTGGAGAAAATTTAAAATCATGATGAGAGAGTCCCCAGATGGGGGATAAGCACATGAAATCAGAGGTTACACACCTCTTGTAAAGTACCAGAGTGTGTTAGCACTCTGCTCTGCCACCAAGGTCCCTTTCTAATTCTTGAGTCAAGCCCTCTTCTGCCCCTTGGTGCATGTATTTCATCACAGCTGCTGAATATAACTTTGATTAGCATGTGCATGGGAAGTCTGTGCATGAACATGTGAAAACTAAACCTGTGAAACCACTGTTACAACCGAACAAGGGAGTAATTTAATTTGGTCGGTAATTTGGTATCCCAAGATCTAAAGAATGATCACCTTCGGCTAGACTAGTAGACCCAAATTGCCCTTTTTATTGCTTCACTAAAACACACCACTTTGCCCAGTTCATTTATTGACTTTTTCATCTCAAACACAAATTCTTACCTAGGTTGAAGTTAAAGGTCCACAGCACACTAATTGTAAAAGCAAAAGTGCCAATTCAACAGAATTCCAAAACCACAGGAAATGCCTCTGAACTTGAGAACTCTAGTGTAAGTTAAATCTTAAAATAGTTCCTTTTTTTAAAAGAGGCTTTGGATGTTTCTTTGGACAACTCTCCCTCCCTGGTACAGGAGTGTGTTTATCTATGGGGAAAAAGAACTTAGCATCAGTTACAGAAGTGAATAGGAAACACCGTTCTTGTTGGACACCAACCAAAAGTTAGTAGCTAGGGTTTGATTTAAATTTCACTGCAAAGACATCCCCCCAGCTTCCAGAAATATCCATCATACATCATTTGTATAAATAATCTAACTTTTCTCCCCCATTAGTCAGCAGAAAGCAAGCAAGAGTTAAAACACAATAGCAAATTTTAGAGGAAACCTCATGACTAGCAATCAGTGCTAATAAGATTCTTTTCCTCTTGCAAGATTCACAGAAAGCCCGCGATCCATGCTGAGCACATTCAAAGGCAAGGGACTAAGATCTCCCCTTGCAGGTTCATTAGCATTCTCAGGTTATCCCAAACCAAGTGATCAGAAAAGCAAATGAATTAGTAAGAATTAAGAAGCCTCTATGGTCTGAACCCACTCCAAGTCTCAGCAAAGATGAAAGGTAGGTGCTGATGTCTTATGTCCCAAGGTTCTCAGCATTGGAGCCCCAGTGCCAAGCTGTTCCTCGAGAGCCTCGCAGAAACGTGCAGGCAGTTAATGTTGCCTAACGTCTTCTGACCGTGGATCAGCCACGTGGGAAAAGTTTTATGAGGCTGCAAAACCAAACCCCCTTTCACTCACAATTAACTACAGAAGACTTAGTATAGCACCTAGCTGTCAATGGGTCTAGCATGGGCACTTTTATTCTAATTTTGGTCACTTACTAATAAAGATAACAGAGTAATGCTTCATTATATGAAGATATCAAATGGGATTTTTGAACAAGAAATTGATGAAATATTTGAGCTGTTCAGTGTTAAGCTTCTTTGGAAGAAATGCCTTGAGTGGAGCAGAAAGATTTAATGTGAATTAAAGTCCTTGGAATTACAGAAGTTTTGGTTGTTGTTTTTACTGTTGTTTTAAATGTCACTGGCAAATAGGGATGGGTAGAGTGTTGGGGAGGAGGGGCTGGGCTTGCTTTTGTACTTGTGATGAAAACAGTGATCCTTGGAGCATCTGTGGAATTTAGACAAAACATATAGTAAAGGTTTGGAAGTAGCAGTTTGTTTTCATTAAATACTTGTTACTGCTAATTATATTTGATCACTATAAAGAATACTGTTTACTTAAAGAAATACAGTGGTTAGGAAAATATTTCATTTCCAAAGAAGAACAATTTATCTTTGCATTAGTAAGTAGAGAAAAAAAAAGTAATTGTGACTGTATGTTATTTTTCAGTATGTTATTGTTTTTCAGGGAGAAGTTTTATTTATTCATGGGGAAAAAAGTCTTATTTTTGTTCCTGAAGTTGCAGTAAAGTGCTAATTTCATATCATGCTGCTTGCATGCATGCTTCAATTTATTTAACATAAGTAATTGCTTTAAAAATGAAACAACATTTGGCAAATGACATTAAACAACATATTCGAACATCAATCTGAGTCAACATATCTTCTTTCTCTTTGGAGATAGTTTCAGTGTTAACTCTTTCTGTGAATGTTGAAATATGCTCTGACATTGTTTTCCCTGATCAGCATATGGTTTCTATTTTAATTTTGCAAGGTAATATTTCAGCAGTGGTCTGGAGGAAATTAATGCAAAATGAAATCAGATAACTATCCCTGTAACTAAAACTTAGTTTTCATGTTGTTGTGTATCATTGTATATAATTGTTCTTCTAAGCAATTGGACTAAGAACTTTGATTTTTAAAAATGCATCCTCTCTAACATCAAATTAGTTTGGGTAAACTCCTTGAGTTCTACACATTTAATGAACAGTGGTGTATCTTACTATAGCTAGTATTATCTTAACAAAAAGCACAAATCTAGTATTGTGTTTATGGTACGTAAATTTCAGGGATAACTCAAACTTAGGAGAAATTCCTTTCTTTGGAATCTTATCATCAAATATAATATATATTTTTTAAAAGTACCTTAATAGTTTTAAATCATATTTAAAAAATAATTTTTATCTTTCTGTTAATCCCTATAAATTTTGGAGAATATTTTGTTTGTAAAGTCTTTAGACTTTCTACTGATTTTAGCCATTTATTCTTATAACCCTCAAACACTGCATAATTTACTTATTATGTAGTTTATTCTTATAACCTTCAGTACTATATAAATATATATATATTTATATCTTATTGGAATTAGATAATTGTATTTTTAAACAATTTTTCTTACCTCATTGAGAAAGGTGAGCCTAAAATTCCATGCTTAAAATATAGCTTAGATATACATGAAGATTTATAGCTTGTTTTCTTATTACATTGCAATTTAAATGTTTAATTTCCCTTTAATTTTAATATATAAAAATTAGATCAACCCCCCTAAAATAAATTCCCAATTATATCCAGGTAAAAAAGAGACATACTCTTGTTTTTGTGTTACATTATGTTTGTTATTATTTCCCATTATCATCCCTTAAATATCCTCTAATAAGTTTTTTATTTTATTTATTTATTTTTTTGGGGGGTAAAACTAAAATAATTTGACACTTTTAGATGGAGGAGGGAAACATCCTAGCTTTTTGTTAAATTATATTAATGTGTATGAATACCTGCATGTTCCAAAGTGCTGACTGTAAGCAATTTTGCCTTGAAATCAGCTTTTACCAGATTTCTGACTAAAGCACAGGAAAACAATTAGAGCAGTTTATGATATACAGTGGACAGCCTAGAGAGCAGCTTTCTGCATGCTTCCATCAAAGAAGAAGCAGCACACCCTTGCTAATAGAAATATTATTCAAAATGCTGTGAATCGGCAGCAGCTTGCAGCAGTGGCAGCAACCAGCAGTCCTGTGTTAGCACAGAGGCCTGCCCTGCCCTTGTGCTGCCCACAAATGACCAGGGAAATCCCAGAGGTACTCTTGGATTTCTGCATTCTCATTTCTAAGTCTGTAAAATGTCTGTCACTCTCATCCCACACTGGCCAGAGTGACACCTGCCAGTCTAAAGAACAAGGACAAATTATTGTCCATCTGCCAACCACATCTCAGCAACAAGAGCAGAACAGTGACAGGGATGTGCATGTGATGGTGTGCTGTTAAACTCAAATTTGTTTTTCAAACGTTTCTTTCAAGGAGGCTAATTTTCAGCATATTGTTTATCATTCAGAAACTGCTTTTGTGGTCCACTGTATATCTTAATGATACATTTGAAAATCTTTCCAAACACGTGGCAACATAGACATTGAATAAGCTTAGGCGTCGCTGTTATTGTCATGAAAGACCCATGGCTTTAGTCATCATCAAAAAACCTCTGGGATCCTTTTAGGGCCAAATTCAAATGTATGTCCTCAGACACGGCTTCTAAAAGTTTTGTGGTGTGTGTGTGTAGTGTGAGAGAGAGAGGAAGAGCGAGAGAATCTGTCATCATGTCACATGAAGTTATGCAACATTCTATCTGTTGTTGATGAAACGCAACATGACAGAATGTAATGTAATGTAACATATCAAAAAATGTAAATAATATACTTTGCGGGATTAGATATCTGCTGTCAATTCCTATCGTAGGGGTCTGAACAGAACCTACCCAGGCGGACAGAAGCTCAGTGAATGCCAAACTGGCACACACCACAGTTCATTGATTCCCCAATTACTTTGGGGTAGTTTGGCATGTATAGAAATGTTCAACAAAAGTTCTCTTGTTGGACACTTCTGGGAAGTAATTTGATTGTTAATTACAAACGCTCAGGGTGATTGCTCTGCATAATTGTTTTACTCCTTCAGTACTCTGTTAGAAGCCTCTCTGCCAAAGGTTTATTTTTAGATCTCTGAATTTTTACCATCTTCCTTATGTCACACTGATGCAATATAAGTGACCCCTCCAGATAAAACCTTTTTAACCAGTCAGGGTAATCTAGTGCCTCTGGTGAGAGGTAGAAGAGAGATAGTACGACTATGTATATTCTATCTCCAACAGCATCTGTAATCAAGCAACACTCATTTCCAAATTCTGTGCTTTTTGAGAAATAACTTCAGTTATATGCTCTACGTTGCTTGGACATTGTTAAGAGCAAAAGGCATATCTCCGAATTAAACCAAATGCATTACAGATACTATTTCTTTTTATTACCAAGCTTTAGTCTCTGGCTCTTAACAATAGTCAGCACAAAATAAGTCCACATTGCCTTAAAGGTAAGTGGACAGAAGCTCATTTGATACTGCATTCCTGAGAACGAAACCGTTTATTTGCTGTCATAGTGATGACTTTTAATTGTCCTAATAAATAAGCTTTTTAAAAGCTTCTAAAATGTTCTCTAATAACACACTTTGGTCTTTAGCCATAGAAATGCAGAAATAATTAGAAGTGGCATTGTGTACACTGCCTTCTGGACTGGGCTGAAGGTGAAGGAGAAAGCCTCATGCTATCCTTGTCAGCTGCAAGGGTAATTACTGCTGGCTGAAATTACTCAACATTTGTTTATAAGCTCCCCAGAGCATGCTGTAAATAGATTGTCTGTTATAGTCCAATCACATTAAAACGCTGCTCCTTGCAAACTGCTACCTCCTGTTTTCTGTAAGCTAGACAGAGAAAGCCTGCTGCTCACTTACTGAGCACTGAGCAGGGAAGAGCTATGTTTAATGTGATTGTTTTCATTAGATTCTTCTCTGGCCAAGATCACATTTGTTGGTCTCAGGGTCTGTATGCTGGTGGGGTACATTACTTTCATTAGGACATTTTCACTTGTGTTGTGGAGGATGCATTTCTTTATTATTAGAATGTGCATGTCACAGCTTGGAAAGAAATGTAAGATAATACAGAGGAGTGACCATATACCTTCCCCTCCTCATGGGGGATTTGTTTATTTACATTGAGTTTTAGAGAGTTCATAGCATTTACTGGTTATATCAGTTTTATTTCATTTAGCAAATATTTATGGAGTCCTCACAATACACCTAATATTGGACTCATTACTATAATGACAAATATTTATTGCTTTTAGGGAGACTAAAATCTAGCTGGGGGAGAAATTACTTGGATATGTGATAAGGTTAAAGACGTAAGATAGGTGATGAAGTGCAAATTTGAAATATAATGAGTACCAAATGGATATGCAAGGTATGCCTATGGATAATCAGCAACCTTGTGTATTTGGAGAGTGAGTAGAATTTACTGTTTTCAAAAGGTAATAACGATTTATGAATGAAGTTATTTGTGTCCGCTTCAAAAGGGACCAGAGACAACTCAGAAAGTAGTTAGCTCATCTTTTTGGTGAACCTTGGTTTTGGTTCACCATTTTCCATGGAAAAGATTTNATTAAATACTTGTTACTGCTAATTATATTTGATCACTATAAAGAATACTGTTTACTTAAAGAAATACAGTGGTTAGGAAAATATTTCATTTCCAAAGAAGAACAATTTATCTTTGCATTAGTAAGTAGAGAAAAAAAAAGTAATTGTGACTGCATGTTATTTTTCAGTATGTTATTGTTTTTCAGGGAGAAGTTTTATTTATTCATGGGGAAAAAAGTCTTATTTTTGTTCCTGAAGTTGCAGTAAAGTGCTAATTTCATATCATGCTGCTTGCATGCATGCTTCAATTTATTTAACATAAGTAATTGCTTTAAAAATGAAACAACATTTGGCAAATGACATTAAACAACATATTCGAACATCAATCTGAGTCAACATATCTTCTTTCTCTTTGGAGATAGTTTCAGTGTTAACTCTTTCTGTGAATGTTGAAATATGCTCTGACATTGTTTTCCCTGATCAGCATATGGTTTCTATTTTAATTTTGCAAGGTAATATTTCAGCAGTGGTCTGGAGGAAATTAATGCAAAATGAAATCAGATAACTATCCCTGTAACTAAAACTTAGTTTTCATGTTGTTGTGTATCATTGTATATAATTGTTCTTCTAAGCAATTGGACTAAGAACTTTGATTTTTAAAAATGCATCCTCTCTAACATCAAATTAGTTTGGGTAAACTCCTTGAGTTCTACACATTTAATGAACAGTGGTGTATCTTACTATAGCTAGTATTATCTTAACAAAAAGCACAAATCTAGTATTGTGTTTATGGTACGTAAATTTCAGGGATAACTCAAACTTAGGAGAAATTCCTTTCTTTGGAATCTTATCATCAAATATAATATATATTTTTTAAAAGTACCTTAATAGTTTTAAATCATATTTAAAAAATAATTTTTATCTTTCTGTTAATCCCTATAAATTTTGGAGAATATTTTGTTTGTAAAGTCTTTAGACTTTCTACTGATTTTAGCCATTTATTCTTATAACCCTCAAACACTGCATAATTTACTTATTATGTAGTTTATTCTTATAACCTTCAGTACTATATAAATATATATATATTTATATCTTATTGGAATTAGATAATTGTATTTTTAAACAATTTTTCTTACCTCATTGAGAAAGGTGAGCCTAAAATTCCATGCTTAAAATATAGCTTAGATATACATGAAGATTTATAGCTTGTTTTCTTATTACATTGCAATTTAAATGTTTAATTTCCCTTTAATTTTAATATATAAAAATTAGATCAACCCCCCTAAAATAAATTCCCAATTATATCCAGGTAAAAAAGAGACATACTCTTGTTTTTGTGTTACATTATGTTTGTTATTATTTCCCATTATCATCCCTTAAATATCCTCTAATAAGTTTTTTATTTTATTTATTTATTTTTTTGGGGGGTAAAACTAAAATAATTTGACACTTTTAGATGGAGGAGGGAAACATCCTAGCTTTTTGTTAAATTATATTAATGTGTATGAATACCTGCATGTTCCAAAGTGCTGACTGTAAGCAATTTTGCCTTGAAATCAGCTTTTACCAGATTTCTGACTAAAGCACAGGAAAACAATTAGAGCAGTTTATGATATACAGTGGACAGCCTAGAGAGCAGCTTTCTGCATGCTTCCATCAAAGAAGAAGCAGCACACCCTTGCTAATAGAAATATTATTCAAAATGCTGTGAATCGGCAGCAGCTTGCAGCAGTGGCAGCAACCAGCAGTCCTGTGTTAGCACAGAGGCCTGCCCTGCCCTTGTGCTGCCCACAAATGACCAGGGAAATCCCAGAGGTACTCTTGGATTTCTGCATTCTCATTTCTAAGTCTGTAAAATGTCTGTCACTCTCATCCCACACTGGCCAGAGTGACACCTGCCAGTCTAAAGAACAAGGACAAATTATTGTCCATCTGCCAACCACATCTCAGCAACAAGAGCAGAACAGTGACAGGGATGTGCATGTGATGGTGTGCTGTTAAACTCAAATTTGTTTTTCAAACGTTTCTTTCAAGGAGGCTAATTTTCAGCATATTGTTTATCATTCAGAAACTGCTTTTGTGGTCCACTGTATATCTTAATGATACATTTGAAAATCTTTCCAAACACGTGGCAACATAGACATTGAATAAGCTTAGGCGTCGCTGTTATTGTCATGAAAGACCCATGGCTTTAGTCATCATCAAAAAACCTCTGGGATCCTTTTAGGGCCAAATTCAAATGTATGTCCTCAGACACGGCTTCTAAAAGTTTTGTGGTGTGTGTGTGTAGTGTGAGAGAGAGAGGAAGAGCGAGAGAATCTGTCATCATGTCACATGAAGTTATGCAACATTCTATCTGTTGTTGATGAAACGCAACATGACAGAATGTAATGTAATGTAACATATCAAAAAATGTAAATAATATACTTTGCGGGATTAGATATCTGCTGTCAATTCCTATCGTAGGGGTCTGAACAGAACCTACCCAGGCGGACAGAAGCTCAGTGAATGCCAAACTGGCACACACCACAGTTCATTGATTCCCCAATTACTTTGGGGTAGTTTGGCATGTATAGAAATGTTCAACAAAAGTTCTCTTGCTGGACACTTCTGGGAAGTAATTTGATTGTTAATTACAAACGCTCAGGGTGATTGCTCTGCATAATTGTTTTACTCCTTCAGTACTCTGTTAGAAGCCTCTCTGCCAAAGGTTTATTTTTAGATCTCTGAATTTTTACCATCTTCCTTATGTCACACTGATGCAATATAAGTGACCCCTCCAGATAAAACCTTTTTAACCAGTCAGGGTAATCTAGTGCCTCTGGTGAGAGGTAGAAGAGAGATAGTACGACTATGTATATTCTATCTCCAACAGCATCTGTAATCAAGCAACACTCATTTCCAAATTCTGTGCTTTTTGAGAAATAACTTCAGTTATATGCTCTACGTTGCTTGGACATTGTTAAGAGCAAAAGGCATATCTCCGAATTAAACCAAATGCATTACAGATACTATTTCTTTTTATTACCAAGCTTTAGTCTCTGGCTCTTAACAATAGTCAGCACAAAATAAGTCCACATTGCCTTAAAGGTAAGTGGACAGAAGCTCATTTGATACTGCATTCCTGAGAACGAAACCGTTTATTTGCTGTCATAGTGATGACTTTTAATTGTCCTAATAAATAAGCTTTTTAAAAGCTTCTAAAATGTTCTCTAATAACACACTTTGGTCTTTAGCCATAGAAATGCAGAAATAATTAGAAGTGGCATTGTGTACACTGCCTTCTGGACTGGGCTGAAGGTGAAGGAGAAAGCCTCATGCTATCCTTGTCAGCTGCAAGGGTAATTACTGCTGGCTGAAATTACTCAACATTTGTTTATAAGCTCCCCAGAGCATGCTGTAAATAGATTGTCTGTTATAGTCCAATCACATTAAAACGCTGCTCCTTGCAAACTGCTACCTCCTGTTTTCTGTAAGCTAGACAGAGAAAGCCTGCTGCTCACTTACTGAGCACTGAGCAGGGAAGAGCTATGTTTAATGTGATTGTTTTCATTAGATTCTTCTCTGGCCAAGATCACATTTGTTGGTCTCAGGGTCTGTATGCTGGTGGGGTACATTACTTTCATTAGGACATTTTCACTTGTGTTGTGGAGGATGCATTTCTTTATTATTAGAATGTGCATGTCACAGCTTGGAAAGAAATGTAAGATAATACAGAGGAGTGACCATATACCTTCCCCTCCTCATGGGGGATTTGTTTATTTACATTGAGTTTTAGAGAGTTCATAGCATTTACTGGTTATATCAGTTTTATTTCATTTAGCAAATATTTATGGAGTCCTCACAATACACCTAATATTGGACTCATTACTATAATGACAAATATTTATTGCTTTTAGGGAGACTAAAATCTAGCTGGGGGAGAAATTACTTGGATATGTGATAAGGTTAAAGACGTAAGATAGGTGATGAAGTGCAAATTTGAAATATAATGAGTACCAAATGGATATGCAAGGTATGCCTATGGATAATCAGCAACCTTGTGTATTTGGAGAGTGAGTAGAATTTACTGTTTTCAAAAGGTAATAACGATTTATGAATGAAGTTATTTGTGTCCGCTTCAAAAGGGACCAGAGACAACTCAGAAAGTAGTTAGCTCATCTTTTTGGTGAACCTTGGTTTTGGTTCACCATTTTCCATGGAAAAGATTTTATTAACCCTTTAGGTTGGCTTTCCTGAAAGGTTTTGAATATAGAAAGTGAAGTCGCTCAGTCATGTCCGACTCTTTGTGACCCCATGGGCTGTAGCCTACCAGGCTCCTCTGTCCATGGGATTCTCCAGGCAGTAGTACTGGAGTAGATTGCTATTCCCTTCTCCAGGGGATCTTCCCGACCAGGGGATTGAACCTGGGTCTCCCACATTGTAGACAGACACTTTACCGTCTGAGCCACCAGGGAAATAAGAACAGGAAATCAAAGGTAGCCCAATAGAAAGAACCAGGACATTCACCGAACCGAATCCTATGACAGTCCAAGTTTAATCCCTAACTAGTAAATAAACAAGTTGAGCTTTTTTTTTTCTTCTTCATATTGGGAAAAGAACTGAGAATAATTTCTGAGTTGTTCCCATTTGTAATTGACCAAGATTTCCAAAATCTGAGTGTTTGTATCCTTATAGCAGCCTCAAATAAAAAATTGCATTTGACTTCATCAAGAAAATGAACTACTCTATAAATCCATCTTGAAAAGGGACAGACATCGGAAGAAAAATATGGCTGAGCAGGGATGTTATTCAGTGGATTGCAGGCATAGTAACAAGAAATACAAATAGTGAAAGTTCAGATCTGAGAGACAAAAGGACTAGTTGTGAAGTGGAGAAAAAGTAGCTACATGGTTTTACTGTTCAGGAACTATTTCGCCTTTCCCTTCCTTTACACCATTCCAAATGTTTCTCAGAGAAATTTCTTCATTTTTATCTAATCTGGAATTGATGTGGGGTTTTGGAAATTTCCCATTTCCTATTATGTATACTGATGTCACTGGCAAGCAGTACAAGAGAGAAAGGATGATTCAATTACATTTTGCAATAATTTCTGAAAGTACCATTTTCTAGGCTTTAGTACAGAAAGGAACATCAAAGGCAGATCAGCTTTTGAGGAGGCATGTATATTGCCACGGAAAGCAAGAGATATTTAAATTAGAAGGCTAAATGAACATGCAAATGACAGTGGTGTGTTCGTTTCAGTAGCTAAATTTATTTTGAAGAGAAAAGTAAATCTAAACAAAATCATTCTTTAGGACTAGCATACATTGCCTTAAAATAGACCGAGTCCTTTTGTAATCTAGGTACCATTTTTATATGCTTTCCATTACTCACTTTATGCCATTAGAGAAACACTGAATCTTTAAAGAGAAACTTCCTACAGCTAAAAAAGACATTAAGGGGGGAAAATGCTGGGAGCCATAGTGACAGGTACAACTAAGCTTGTATCCTTCGGTTCCCTGGAAACCAGTCAAACACTATCTCATCTTGCAATGGTTGTGTCTGATCCTCTGCTTCAGACATCTTCTTAATAATGGCAACTGCAGAGGTGACTCTCTGCAAATAAGGGCTTGCAGCCACTGGGCATCCATCACATTTCTCCAGAGCAACATTAGACCACCCTAATGGGTACTCCCGTCTTCATTATGATATTAATTCTCTAAATTTCCGAAGTGATTTCATTTGTAATATGACAAAGGCTGGCTGCTCAGGAGACAAACTGTTTTCATCCCCCTCCTGCATGCTCACAGAGGCTTGCTCTCTTTAGTCTTTGGGGGAAAAGGAATTTGATAGCATCAGATCTCCTGTGATACACAAGGCTGGCTAACAGCTACACCACCTGCCAGCACTTCATGCCTGGCCATCCAGCCTGAAGCTTTCTAAAGCGGTGGTTGATGAGTGGAACATGGATGGTGGTTTGGAAAGAAGCTATGTAGAGAGAAAACAGCAGCAGAATAAAAAACTCGGCATGGAAGCTGAGTGGGATTTGAGGGTAACAGTGGGGTCAGAGAGAAGCTAGAAACAGAATCAATTGCAATAGGGCTGGTTTGGTAGATGCTATCTAACGTTGTTCCTTTTCTTCCTTGTACATTTGTGGTCTTTGTTGTGGCTACAAATTCCAGGGCTCCTGGCTGTATACAACTCCAAAATATGGTAATTCATTTTCCATTCAATTGCTAACCTCTGTGGACTTAATTCAATCTACCCGTATCAGAATTAGCTTCTTTTCTACAGTGTTTACTAGATACATAAAAAAATACTGTCTTGAATATTGAGGATTTTCTTCTTACAGATCATTGTTGTTTCTAACTGGATTTAGCATCATGGATTGAATGTCTAAATTGAGTGACAAAATGCTGAATTATTGAGATATCCAGAATTAGTCAAAATTTTGAAGCAGATTAAATGTTTCTCTCCTCTTCCTGCCTTTTTCTGGCAGTTTCTTGTTCTTAACTGCAGATACCCATTTTACTTAAAACATTCTTTTTGGAAAAGTCTAAGCAAATGTTCTCATTTTTAATAAGGTACAGGCTAATCAGTAGTTCACTATTATTTAAAAACTCAGTACGCTAATTAGAGGTAGCCCAGTTTTCTGGTAAGCATCAGCAAAAACTGAGTTCTCTTCTGCCAGTAAACTATGCAGTCTTGTGAAAGTGAGTGAAGGAAATTACCTGGCTTTCTGTTTCTTCACTTTTAAAGTAAAGGAGCTGCACTGTACACTCTTAAGAAGTTTTAGCATTTTCTATTACTTCATATTACATTTGAGTTAATATTTTAAATATATATCTGAATGTTTGTCTGTGTTCAAACATCTGGTGTCCTTGCAGGACATATTTAGGCCAAATCTCATTATTAAAATTTTAATTGTATATTCATATCACTGACCTAAAATTTCAGGATATTTGTTACAACTCAGACTCTGTAAGCCATTATTATATTTAGAAAAATTATATAGCTTTTTTGCTTGAGTATATTTCTTTTTTATTTTATTGTTTAGAAATATCAAAATAAAGATATATAGATTTTTAACAAAGTAAAGCAATTATTTGGTAGTGATAAATTATATACTTTTCTCCAGACCACAAATTCTTTGAAAGAATGTTCTTTAGGACAAAAGAACACTACTGGATATTTTATCTCTCCATCCAGTATTTCAATTTAAAGACTATCCTATCTTAAAGTTTTTTTTTTCTTTTTCCTTTTAAAAATAAATTCAACACTAAGCTGTTTATTTAATCTAAAACTTCTCTATATGTTGCAATACTTTCCTTCAGAAATTGAGAAAGAGTTGATTGTTTTTTCTGACTATTTCATTTCTAGAANTTTAGGACAAAAGAACACTACTGGATATTTTATCTCTCCATCCAGTATTTCAATTTAAAGACTATCCTATCTTAAAGTTTTTTTTTTCTTTTTCCTTTTAAAAATAAATTCAACACTAAGCTGTTTATTTAATCTAAAACTTCTCTATATGTTGCAATACTTTCCTTCAGAAATTGAGAAAGAGTTGATTGTTTTTTCTGACTATTTTATTTCTAGAATAAATCAAGTTGCCGTGTTTTGCTTCTCCAAGATTTACAGAAGATAAAGGGTATGCACTAAAACTTAATGTGAATATTTGCATAATATGTATTGAGACCATTCCCGAATTAACAATGCCTGATTTCAAATGGCTCATGTATACAATTGCCAAACACTTTTGATTTCACTGCTGCTAGAAACTTCTCTGAATCCTGTTACTTTTCTCATCTCTTCTGTAGCACTGGATTTTTGGAATCCCTGTTATGTCAGAGGGGTACAACATGGAGATTCCTGATATTCTGAAAGGGTTTCACTGTAAGAGATGTCTTCCTTGGTAACCAAGTTGGAACAGAAGAACTGAGTTGTTGGTCAATCAGGATTTTATTGAAAGCCTATTATGTGTAAGCCAAAATTTCCTCTCCATGTGTTCCCTTCAGAATATAGCATGTCCCACTTTCTTTAAATGAATGGGATTATACAAGTCCATCAATTCAGTTCAGTCACTCAGTTGTGTCCGACTCTTTGTGACCCCATGAATCGCAGCACGCCAGGCCTCCCTGTCCATCACCATCTCCTGGAGTTCACTCAGACTCAACGTCCATTGAGTTGGTGATGCCATCCAGCCATCTCATCCTCTGTCATCCCCTTCTCCTCCTGCCCCCAATCCCTCCCAGCATCAAAGTCTTTTCTAATGAGTCAACTCTTCGCATGAGGTGGCCAAAGTACTGGAGTTTTAACTTTAGCATCACTCCTTCCAAAGAAATCCCAGGGCTGATCTCCTTCAGAACGGACTGGTTGGATCTCCTCGCAGTCCGAAGGACCCTCCAGAGTCTTCTCCAACACCACAGTTCAAAAGCATCAGTTCTTTGGCTCTCAGCTTTCTTCACAGTCCAACTCTCACATTCATACATGACTACTGGGAAAACCATAGCCTTGACTAGACGGACCTTTGTTGGCAAAGTAATGTCTCTGCTTTTGAATATTCTATCTAGGTTGGTCATAACTTTTCTTCATAGCATATACCTAAAGCATAAGGCCTGTGCTGTTAGATTAGTTAGGGTGGCAGAGTCACTATAATCTAATATGAATAAATAAATTTGCAACCCCATGGCGTCGCAAATAAATGGCCTGATGTTTATAATAAAATATAAACAAAAAATTATCAGGCCTCTGACATCTAACTGAAACGCTAAGTCAAATCTAACTTCTTTGAGTTCAGGGATCATTTCTATCATATTTTTATTATAGATATAGATACTGTTTTTATTATCTTCTTAGCACATAATAGAGGAGAAGGAAATGGCAACCCACTCCAGTGTTCTTGCCTCGAGAATCCCAGGGACGGGGGAGCCTGGTGGGCTGCCATCTGTGGGGTCGCACAGAGTCAGACACGACTGAAGTGACTTAGCAGCAGCAGCAGCACATAATAGAAACTCAATATATATACATTGAACTAAGCTGAACCCATACTGGGAACCATAACTGATACATTTCTGTGAGTTTACTATATAGATATTGAAACTAATAATTTGAACATTTTACATTATTAATAGGAAGTTTGCAAAGAATACTATGCTATTATGCTGACAGTAAAATACATTGCGTTTTTAAATAGTATCTTATTGGTGATAGGGATTTTTAATGATCACTAATTTAATTTTAGGTGTCAGCAAAAAAGTGACTAGGTAACTTTAGGTTTAGGTTAATCTTGAAAATCAAATTAACTTGAATAACTCTTTAAAATTATTTTATATTGATGTTTTATAACAGTTTTCAACTAATTTATGATATTACATAGATATATTTTTTCACTTAAAAATAAGAATATGAGCAAAGAAATAATGACTATTTCTGCAGTAAACTGACATATTAAACATACACAAGATGGAGATCAGAGTGGACTTAGCAACCCAGTGATTCTGCATAAACTGAGCCAGCTAACTTGGGTTCCCCTTTCCCATGATCAGCATCTGCAAAGATCCAGAACAGGATTTAGACTCTGTTGAGTGTTGTTACTTAGACATCTGTTTTTTCTGATCCAAGAGGCTGCACTAATGCCTTTCTAAAGCATCTGGGAAACTCCTAAATTAATCTTGCCCTTCATAACCATAAACTAGGGCTTGGGGTGTTTGATATAGAGAGGTACAAATTAGCCTTCCTGATAGAACATGCTTTCACATTCGTGTGGTCAAGGAGTGGAGGGCATAGTGGATACACTGAGAAAATATAAAACTCATTGCACTCATTGTGTTAGCTCACAACATAGAAGATAACAAGTCTTAATAGTAGTTTTTGATTTTTTAACTTCATTATTGGAATGGAATATATACAGTTGTAAGAGTATCAGTCTAAAAAGATTCTAACTTGACCAATAAATGATTCTTTGTCCTTGGACAAGCCACTTAATCCCTCAGAGCTTTAGTTTTCTTATTGTTCAAAGTGAGAATTGATATAAATGATTTTTCAGATCTCTTTAGAAATTTTTGCCATCTTAAAACACAAAGATTATGCTTCCTTAATTACTCATTTACAACCACTACTTACTCTTTCTTTAAAAAGGCAGAGTGTTCATTTTTTTCTATTATTTAAAAGGTACTCACCAGAGGAATATAATTCTTTTTTGCATAATTATGCCATTGTTTGTTAGTCATCATTGTTGCTGTTTTAAGTAACCTTGCAATTTTTAGTGAGAGAGTTTTCTAAAATCATTCTTTTCAATAGACACTTTCCTTTAGTAAATTTCTATTATCCTTGTTTTGTTGATAACAGAAGCATCAAGTCAAGTTGTAATAGTGAAGGAAGAGTTTGAAAATTACTGATTTTTTTTCACTTCATGAAAAAAAAAACAACTCAACGTAAAAAATACAGAATTAAGTAAAAAACCACTGGCAGTTTTCTTCTATAATCAGCTGAGGAAACCAAGAGTTATTCTAGAGTTAGCACTCTTACCTCTAAGAAGGCAATACTCTCTCTAAGAGGAGACCTCTGCTTGGGAAGTTCTTCCCACCCATCTGCCTGTGGTCCATCCTATTACTGTATGCAGGCGTGTGCTCATATGTCACCTTGTCAGAGAGAATGTTCCTAACACCCGGTTGAAAATCGCATCCCCTGTCATTCTTAATCTTCTTCCTCTGCTTCGTTTTTCTTTACATCATATTTATCAAAACCTAAAAGTATCTATTTTTTGTCCATATGCACTCTCATCCCCATCAAGAATGAAAGTTCTGTGCGTGTAGGCATGATGTATCACCAGTAGACACTTGTCACCAGTGCCCAGGTTAGTCCTGGACATCTAGAAGAGCTCAACAAACAATGAATGAATGTGAAATTTTAGTGCTAAATCAAATCAGTCAAGTGAAATATGAGAACAATGTGGAGAGGAATAGCATGGGATAAAGAATATTTCTTGCATCAGGGAAAGCCTAGACTCTAGCTAGCCTAGGGCTTTCCAATCAGGTGTCTTTAGAGACTAAGAAGTTAATTGCAGATATGTGGGTAAAAAGATTAGAGAGTGGTGAGAACTCTTGCAAACAGGAAAACATATCCATATCTAAAGAAATCTATTAAACATCTGGAAGCCAAAACAAACACAGCCGTATGCTATATTTGGCTTGTGGGCCACATCTTCTAATGTGTGCTGGGTAACCTTTGTGGAACAATGCAGGTGGGAATGACCTTGTGCTCTATTATGAGGGGAAAAAAAATGTAAACCAAAATAAATAAAACCTGAAATGGAAGCCACCTGAACATTTGAATAGCTATTGATGTAGAAGGTCACCAAAAAAACCAGGCAGCGTGAGCCCTGGGTATTGAACCTGATCATGACATCAGGGTGTTTATCAATAATTAACTAGATATTTCCAGCAGAACAATGGTTAATGTGATTCTAAGTATTCACTTTAAATCAATGTTTCTCAAGCTATACAACCCTAGCTTCTACGAAAGCTTCTCTGTCTGCAATCGGATTCCTTTCAGAAAATGAGATCATTACAGAAACCATATTTCTGATGTTTCTTTTTAAAGCAAAAATAACACACTTGAATATTCTAATTGTCATCTAGTCTTTCATTGTATAGCATTATTTAAGCCTTCTTATGGCTTTCAGAACTCTTTCCAGAGTGCTATATTGAAAATAAAACATGCAAATATCCAGAATATAAGTAACAGAAAAGTTTTTGCTCACAGATATGCTGCATTCCAGAAAGCTGTGCTGACCACAGGGTACTAACTACATAATTTCAAACTATACTTAAAGACAATTTAAAACCTGGATTTTCTTCTGCTTGTTTATAGTTACTCCACCTTTCTCTTACCAAGTAATAATTGTTCAGATACCTAATTGCCCCCATATCTAGCTTAGCTTTGAGATAAATCCAATATACAAATATAGTATAGAGAAAGTTCATCTTGGGTACAAGGAGTTCCTCTGCTTAGTTCTGCAGACCCTTTGTGCTTCTTGGGTATTCTTAATGTCTGCCATAGTGGTTAATATTAAAAATGAGCATAAAGGTCAAAATAGGGGTAGCCTGCTCTTAAAAAGCTGCCTACTTATAGGAACCCGGAAGGTTCAAATCAAGGGCATGGAATTGTTTATAGAATTCTCTTACCTCTCTAATGATTTTTCTTCCCTGATGCTCATCTAGTTCTTGGGCTGGAAAGGCAAATCTTCTTAGATATTCCCAAGTGAAAATAATAAACAGAAGAAAGGGGAGTCAGACCCCCAATATTTAAAGAAGCTGCTGATGTTGCCAATGAATTCTGTAGACATTTATAGAAAACCTCCCATGTTCTGGATGCTGTGTGTGATTTCAGCTGCCAAGGTGTTTACAGTCTGGAGGGGGGATGAAAGCCCCTCAGAGCACGTTGTATGTATAGTAGTACAAAGGACANACCTCACATTCCAGGATATCTGGCTCTAGTTGAGTGATCCCATCATTTTGGTTATCTGGGTCATGCAGTTCTACTGTGTATTCTTGTCACCTCTTCTTAATATCTTCTGCTTCTGTTAGGTCCATACCATTTCTGTCCTTTATCGAGCCCATCTTTGCATGAAATGTTCCCTTGGTGTTTTTAGTTTTCTTGAAGAGATCTCTAGCCTTTCCCATTCTGTTGTTTTCCTCTATTTCTTTGCACTGATCCCTGAGGGAGGCTTTCTTATCTCTCCTTGCTATACTTTGGAACTCTGCATTCAAATGGGTATATCTTTCCTTTTCTCCTTTGCTTTTGGCTTCTCTTCTTTTCTCAGCTATTTATAAGGCCTCCTCAGACAGCCATTTTGCCTTTTTGCATTTCTTTTTCTTGGGATAGTCTTGATCACTGCCTTTTGTACAATGTCACGAACCTCTGTCCGTAGTTCTCAGGCACTCTGTCTATCAGATCTAATCCCTTGAATCTATTTGTCACTTTCTCTGTATAATTGTAGGGATTTGATAAATGTGGCCATGCAATTAAGTTTGGGTTGGTAGGATGTGAGCTAAAGTAATTTGTGGAACTTCCAGGTCATCTGTTTATAGACAAGACTACTTGTCCTTAATATCTTGGTAGTTGGGATGTGGCAACAACTGCAAAGGCAGGTTTAGACTTAAGGATGGAGTCAAATGTTGGAGATGACTGGTTGATTTTCCCATTTACATACCTGGATAAATCATAGAGTAGATTTTTTTTTTTCTACCTGTCTAGATCACCTTCCTACCATGGACCATTCCATCTCCTTCCATCACGACTGTATTTTGAAGTTTCTTTGTTGAAGCAGTTTAGTCTAAACCTTGACTAATAAATTTACATGTGGTAATATCTGCCTCCTCTTCATTCTTTTGATTCAAGTTATGGCCTCTAGAAAGGTACAGTATTAATAGACTAACTCTTGAATATAATGTTGTTTTGACTATAGAGAGATAATAACTAAGTGTTGCACATTTATTATTTCTTTTCTTCTTTCCTGCCTACATCTTCCTCAGACTTCATTCATTCCTCAGTGGTTAAGATGGTAATCTCCTTAATCTGAACACTTTATCTTCATTAATACATCTTAGATTTACTGCCTTATCCTACTGTCACTGCCTTATCCTTCTTTTCACGTGAAGAGAAGTCTCAAGTCTCACCTGTAATAATCTTCTATTTAGTACTTAACATTTATCTCTGATAAATTTCATCCTGTTGATTTTATTCCCCCCACTTCAGCAAGTTGAGATAATTTTGAGCGAGTGAAGACTTTCCTAAGGCCGTTCGTAAATGCAAACAAGTGATGTGACTGCTTTTCCCTGTAAATCAAAGGACTATTCTACCCATATTTTTGTATCCAAGATGAAATGCTGCATATTTTAAAATGTTTAATATTATTGCTACCATTCTTCCTAATCAATACCCATTGCCAGATATTGGAAGTCTTTCATAAGTATTAGGTCACAACAGACCTATAATTATTCCCATTTTGTTGATGAGGGAATGTGTCTTTGAGGGAAAGGATGACTTGTCTACACAGGTAGGAAATATAGCCAAATTCAAACCCAAGCTGGCATGACATCCAGCTTAATTAACCACTAGGCTGCTGTCATTTGATATGCCTTACTTTCTGCGAAATGTAGGTTCCTGCCATTTAAGAAGTTCTGTGTCTGAAAAGGATAAGACATGTATTTAGCTGTGGTCACAAAGGCATATGCTCTTCCCTGTTCTTCTTTGGTCATGTTCTTAAAAGTAAGAGAATGAAAAAAATCAAAAGATTTAGATAATCAGACCCATCTACACCACGAGGCTTGCTACGTACAGGCATGATTTTTGCATCTTCACCAAAAACGGGGTGTTTTCTCCTCCTAGTCTTGTTGCAATACACTTTTTACAACTAAGTTCTTTTTCTAATTTAATTCAATTAAAAAAAAAACTATTGGGGCATAACTGATTTACAATATTGTGCTAGTTTCGGGTATACAGCAAAGTGAATCTGTTATACAAATACATAAATCCACTCTTCTTAAGATTCTCTTCCCATATAGGCCGCCACAGAGTACCGAGCAGAGTTCCCTATGCTGTATGGTAGGTCCTTATTTGTTACCTGTTTTACATATAGTACTGTATATGTGTCAGTCCCAATCTTCTGAGTTATCGCCCCCCTCTTACCCCCTGCTAATTGTAAGTTTATTTTCTATATGTGTAACTCTATCTTGGTTTTGTAGATAAGTTAATTGTAGCCTTTTTAAAGAGTCCACATGTAAGTGATATCATATGGTATTTGTCTTTCTCTGTCTGACTGACTTCACTCGGTATGGGAATCTCTAGGTCCAGCTGAGTTACTTAAAATGGCATTGTTTTATTCTTTTTTATGGATGAGTAATATTCCATTGTATATACTTCACAACTGAGTTTGATCCTGAAAAAGATTTTGGTTCCTTCTTCTATTGGTTTCAATGTCTTGCTCCAGCCAGAAAGACATTATTGTGATTTTCAGAATCACAGTGGGTTATCTTATTTTTTTTTAATTTTATCTATTTATTCATTTTAGACTTTATATTATAGTTGATTAACAGTGTTGTGTTAGTTTCAGTTACAACAAAGTGATTAAGTTATATGTGTATATGTATCCTTTTTCAAATTCTTTTGTTATTTAGATTATTACACAATATTGAGAAGAATTCCTTGTGCTATACAGTAGGCCCTTTTTGGTTATCCATTTAAAATATAGCAGTGTGTACTTATCAATTCCAAACTCCCTAACTATCCCTCCCCTGCACCCTTCCCCACTGATAATTATAAGTTCATTCTCTAAGTCTGTGAGTCTATTTCTGCTTTGTAAATGGGTTCCTTTGTATCATTTTTATTATGTTTCACATTTAAGTGATATCATATAATATTTCTCTTTCTTACTTGGACGTATTTAATTTAATATGACAGTCTCTAGGTCCATCCATGTTGCTGCAAATGGCATGATTTCATTCTTTTTAATGGCTGAGGAATATTCCTCTGTGTATACGTACCACATCTTCTTTATCCATTCCTCTGTCAGTGGACATTTAGGTTTCATCCATGTCTTGGCTATTGTAAACAGTGCTGCAGTGAGCACTGAGGTGCATGTGTCCTTTAGGATCTCATTTTTCTCTGGATATATGCCCAGGAGTGGGATTTCAAGATCATAGAAAACTTGCCTGTTTTTTGCTTGATGTCTTTTTTCTTGGATAAGTTGGCTTGGAGATTTCTACATACCCTAGAATGCTTGCCAGTCCTTGGAGTTGATGTGATGTATGTGTAGTTTTTGTTTAGGGGCCCTTATCTCCCCATTAAAATAATCTTTCCTGTGTTCTGTATCTCTGATCATTTTCTCTTTATGTAACTCCTGTTGTTATTCGGTTAATTCATGTTAGACTCTCTGCGACCTCATGGGCTACAGCGCCAGGCTTCCCTACCCTCTACTTTCTCCTGAAGTTTGCTCAAGTTCATGTCTATTGAGTTGGTGTTTCTATCTAATCATCTCACACTCTGCCACCTGATGCTGGGAAAGATTGAAGGCAAAAGGAGAAGAGGGTGGCAGAGGAAATATGCCCTGCTATTACTCTTACATCCTTCTTGGCTAAAGCTCAAGAAAGAAACGTGCAAGCTAAGGAATAGACGTGACATTTCAGACATTCATATATAAGGATTTAAAAACTTTCCTTTATCTTTAAAAACGTAGGCTGTTACTGAATAATAACAAAGAGAATATCAACGAGATCAGAAAGAGTTTAAAAATCATCTACTTCAATCTCTTCATTTTATATGAGAGGAAATGGAGTCCCAGAAAGCTTAAATGAATTGCTGACAGAGACGCAAATGTGAACAAGAAAACTTTGGTTATACCCTTAAAATTATATCCAGTGGGTCAGTGGGTAAAGAATATGTCTGCAGTGCAGGAGACACAGGTTTGATCCCTGGGTTGGGAAGAACCCCTAGAGAAGGAAATGGCAACCCACTCCAGTATTCTTGCCTGGAAAATCCCATAGACAGAGGATCCTGGTGGGCTACAGTTTATGGGGTCACAGAGAGAAGTTCCTTCTTTCTTGCTTCAGTTCAGTTCAGTCACTCAGTCGTGTCCGACTCTTTGCGACCCCATGAATCGCAGCACGCCAGGCCTCCCTGTCCATCACCAACTCCTAGAGTTCACTCAGACTCACGTCCATCGAGTCCATGATGCCATCCAGCCATCTCATCCTCGGTCGTCCCCTTCTCCTCCTGTCGCCAATCCCTCCTAGAAACACATATATCTGTTATTTGGCCCTACATAACCTATGCTTTTATTTGTAAACCAAAGTGTCTAATGATAGATGTGAATTGTTTAAACTTTGCCTGTGCTTCTGTCTTCTGTTTCTTGTAGATGGTGATGCAATTAATAATGGTAACAAGAGTGATACTTAATATCATAGAGAGTATTTATTGAGCACTTAATATAAACTAGGCACTGTTATAAGTGCTTCATACTACCAAAGCATTTGATTCTCAAAAATCTTTATGAAATTGGTAAAACTTGTCATTGATACATGAGATGGAAGTCTACTAGCTGTTTCTGAAGCCACACAGCTGCTACTATGGCAGAGCCAAGAACTTTAGTTTGGAATCTGGCTTTAGGATCTGTGCTCTAAACAACTGCAGCCTGTTGCCTCTGTTTCAGTAACGAATTAACAGATGTGCATGTCTGTGTTTGTGTGGTTGTGTACCTGGTATCCACCTGCCAGTACAGGAGATGCAAGAGGCGTGGGTTTGATCCCTGGGTCAGGAAGATCCCCTGGAGTAAGAAATGCATCCCATTTCAGTATTCTTGCTTGGAGAATCCCATGGGCAGAGGAACCTGGTGGGCCACAAGTCCATTGAGCCACCATGAGTCGAACACAACCAAGTGACTGAGCATACTTGCACATATATGTATATTATTTATTATATATACCATATTGTATTAATATTTCAGTCTAGTCTTTTTATTATGTGCAAGAGTTTTCAGAAAAAAATTGTTATGTTTATTTGTATTAATATTTACTTCAGTATTATCTTCACAGGCTCAGGATTTGTTGAGAAAACTGAGTAAAACAGCAGAAGGATAGATTTCTGTTTAAATGATTTAATGACTACACTTAAATACAATTATTAGACTTGTGTAACCACTGTTTAAAAAGAACTATCCTATATGTTTTAACAATATTTGCTTATCAGAGCTGTCAATCCATAAACCAAATGGATAGCAGGCAAGAAATCCTAAGATAGAAAGAAGAGATGAAAATCAGTGTATTCTTTCCATCTCCCTAAGCCCACCACATACTATTTTGGAAAGAAAAAAGTGATACAGATAATGCTTTTGGTGAAGAATATAAGGAGGTATTTTTGTCATTTTCACCCCTAAAGCACCAATATTCTCAGAGCTCACCAGCCTCCTATTTCCTGGACCCATTTATAAATATATAATTTATTCTTCCTTTCAAAATGAAATCACAAAATTATGAAAGGAAAAGGGATTTTAGCAGTGTTCCCTCTTGCTTCTAAGAACAACAAATCTAAGTCTGGATGTTGGAATCTCCAAGTAGTTTTAATAGTACAGCCAAGGAGTTTGTGTGCAGGAAATCTATTCTGAATTTTGTAATTGACCATTTTGTAAACATTTATCTTATTAAATAAGGTTCTATGTCTTGTTTTCCAAGCATTTATACTGCTAATTTTAAGAACATGATCGCGTGTCTAACATATAAGAAAATAAATACCTAATACAATATGAGCCTTGTCATATTTAGGGTGTTACCAAGTATCCAGAATTTGAAATATTGTTCTTTTATTGACATCCTGTGATTCATTTTAACCAGTAAGCCTTTATATGATTAATGTTTATAGTCAAAGCTGTGTAGATTCTATATATTCCCTAAAACAGAAGCAGCATCCATTGTCATTGGTGAATCAGGAGAGAGAAATGGGTTTTAGAAGAAAAATTAGACACTAGTTGTTAGTTTATTTTAGCCTATGACTTTTTTTTTAATTAAAAAATTCAAAATATGACACTGCATTCAGAAATATCAAATAAAGTTCAAACTGTTTAAACTTAATTTGTATCACATTATATCAGATCAAATTTCTAGTTATTTCTTCAGTCAACATTTATAATATGCCTGTACTCTAATAAAGATCTCAGAAATAGAGTGAAGGTTTGATTTTACTACAAATACACTGTCCGTAGTTGTTATAGATATTAGCCTAGCAGACGTTAGCATAGATTCACATTAGTCAAACCAATGTCACTGTATTGATATTCTTTTTCTAATTGGGAAATGGAACTGAGGTGACATTTTTATCATGATGTCCTTTATAACTGACACATGTCTGTGCTGAAATACATTTGTGTGCAAATTCATAGTGTAAACAGGATAATTTGCCTTCAGATAAAGCCCTCTTTTAGAAGACTTAAAAATTCAAGAGAGGCAAAGGGATATTTGACAACATCCTCTTTGAAAATGGAAAAGGCAATAAAATACTAAATTGTTAGAAGTTACAGTTTAGAAATATGTATCTGCTTTGTTTATTATGATTGGAGAAGAATGGATTGAATTCATTTTTGAAGCAGAATTGTAGCAAAATATCTGTGTTGAACATTAACTGCGTTAAAAGAACCTATTATATGTCTTTTGTTCTCAGTCCTTTTAGAAAAGATAAATGCCTCTTTATTATATTTCATTATCAAAGTTTTGTTTAGAGTTCAATATTTGCAAATTTGACAGGTTAAAAAATAAACTAGTCTACAGATGACATATTTGAGAACTTATGAATTTATGTCTCTCTAATCTAGATTTTATGCCATTCTTTAGATGATTTCTTTAACAAACAAAGGTTCTTTCAAGTCCAAACACTTATAAAATTGCAAAATTAATGTTCAGTTTGATTCTTCTTATTGTTAATATTCTTCCTATTATTCTATTTGTAATCTTTTTTTATTCACCTCAATGAAAAAAAGAAAAGCAATGACTTAAATCTACAAGGTAAATGAGTGCTATTGTTGAATCTTTAACCTTTAAACTGACTATAGAAAAAACAATCTGATAACCTGAATGCCTTCCATATTTCTAGAGATTAATAAGGATAGTTGTATTGTTACTCATTTTAAACCAGCGCTTGTTGCAGAAATGCCTTCTGTGTGTGTTTTGCAAGCATAAAATTTTAAAAAATCAAAGTGGTCAAATTTTTGAAACCAAATCATAATAAAATGAAAAAGAAGTTGCTCCCCTTTTCTCCACTGGTTTGCAATTGAGCCTCAATTTCTTAAAGTCCATGAAACCAACGGGCAGAAGTAAGAAGGAAAAAGGACAAGGAGAGAAAGAAACACAGCTATACATATAAAAAATATTGCCAAACAAGCAAGAGAGAAAATGAAAGCAAAAATTAGTCCTATAAAGATGGAAAGACTGAGCTGTAGAAACTGGTCACATAAATAGTCATGAAATGAAAAGTTTCAGATTTGTATTGAAGTTAAAAAAAAAAAAAAAAAACTACTTAGAGAAAGGCCAACAGGCCAGACTAAATAATCCTCGACTTACCGTCCAATTCTGAATCCCATATTAGCTGCAGAGATTTTAATGTAAATATGCCATTACACTGTCATTACAGTGATCAGGCTTCATGGCTCACAGGTCACATCTCAGCCACTGTTAATTTTGCAGGCAAAAGCTTTTTTTCTCTTGAAATGTTAATAACTTTCTATTAGTTAATGTAGCGTGACTAAAATTCAGATTAGATATAATTCATTTTAATATCTGTGACTGGCTATCCTGATCATTTAGCAATGGTTTCCAGCTGAATACAAGATGCTAAATTGGACTCATTTGCATAGCTGTGTTAAAGCAATGCCATTCTAGAAATGTAGGCATCTTCAAATTAATTTAAAATATTTTTTTTCTCCTGGTTTTGCTACTAGGATAAAATCTTTGGTTGGCAACTAATTGAAGTTACCAAGGGCTAAATATACATTCTTTTTTCTGTCCACCCTCCCATTTCCCAAGGGGAAAGAAAAACAAAACACTAGTCAGGAGTATTAATTGATGAGTACAGAAGATACTCGGTGCCTCAGAACCTTGAGGGCTCAATTTAGTAAGTCTAGTGTTGTTACACAAATCTGAACTATTGACAAGGTCTGTAACAACCAGGTCTTGGATATTTAGTTCCACCTTTGCAATTTTTTTTTTTTTTAACTTTTATGTAGATACACTATATCTCTACCTGTCCAATGGAAGGAGTCCAGTTTGTTGAACTGGATGATAGAATATGTTTTCCTAGGAAGCTTACACCAGAGTGGAAAACACTGTTGTTATTAATCATAGATGGAGTCTGTTCTTCTCTTCCTTTGCGTATGTAACACCCATTAATGCTAATGGAAAACACAGACAATACATTCATGCAACTGGGGCAACCAGACCCTTGTATTATCAATGCCAGTGAGTAGATGTTCACATAAGCAGCGCCTAGGGAAGGGATTAGGGATTCTTTGTAACTTGATCTATTTTTTTTAACTTTACCACATTTGATGGTTTCTTTTCCTTTCAATTAAAATGCAAACAATTTATCACTTTAATATCTTCCCCTTTCTTTACAGTATCACAAATTTTCTGTAAAATACATGTAAATAATCTTTTACAGTTAGGTAAAAAGTTTGATGCAGGAATACTAGAAGATTCCTAGAAAGTTGAAAGCTGAAACAAATTTTAAAATATTTTTTTCTTAATTTTCACTAATTTAAGTATTCAAAATTTTCACTTTCAGGATTTAATCATTATTCACTTCCCTGGTGGTGCAGAGGTTAAAGCATCTACCAGCAATGTGGGAGACCTGGGTTTGATCCCTGGGTTGGGAAGATCCCCTGGAGAAGGAAATGGCAACCCACTCCAGTATTCTTGCCTGGAGAATCCCATGGATGGAGGAACTTGGTGGGCTACAGCCCACGGGTGGCAAAGAGTTGGACACAACTGAGCGACTTCACTTCACTTCACTTATATAAAATATTTGTCTTTAGGTACTCACATTTCTCTTTGAAATATAAATTTCAGGATAGTTATTTTTATCCCAAAGCAAACAGTATGACTCAGATAAACAGAATATTTATCAAAGTTTCTTTTAATTAATTTAATTATTTCTGGAACATAGAAAAAATACACGAGTTGGAAAAAAGTATCTTTATCATTCTACTCTCCTATCCCTTTCCTTCTTTCTTTTCCCCTTCCCCTGGGGTAAAATGTTAGATTCTCCTGCTGCTGTTTGTAATCTGAGAAACTGAAGAACTGTTTTGTCATCCCTACTACCTCCCTCAATTGCTGCTGCTGCTGCTGCTAAGCTGCTTCAGTCGTATCTGACTCTGTGCGACCCCGTAGACGGCAGCCCACCAGGCTCCGCCGTCCCTGGGATTCTCCAGGCAGGAACACTGGAGTGGGTTGCCATTTCCAACCTCAACTATTACCCCTTGGAACTTTAATGAGAAGTGTATTATTTGGCCTGTGTATCTGGAAGAGATGGAGAAACTTCTAAGAAAAATGAATTCTAGTGGAGATTTTGAATAGACACAGAATCAACAAGATTATCCTCTTCTAAAATTTATAAGTCATAATTTTGAATTGCATGGTTCTTGTGGAAAATAAATGACTAGGAGATATTTGCAAGATGGCAGCCAAATATTAAACTTGGGTAATGACTGGCAGTTAGGCAGCTGAGTAGCTATTATGTCAGCTCCTGAAAATATTTGTAATTTTGTTTCATTCCCTCAAAAGAAAGTAGTAATTATGAACTATAAGTTTTGTTGGCAGCTTTCAATTCAGCTTATAAACATCGTCAAATAATGGATGTCCCTTTCTATATGCTGTCTCTCTAGGAGCTTATCTACCTCTTTTCCTTCACAGCTCAACTTCTTGGTGGTGTTGTTATTGTTCAGTCACTAAGTCACTTGGTGACTCCTTAGACTAGAGCATGCCAGACTCCTCTGTCTTTCACTATCTCCCAGAACTTGCCCAAATTCATGTCTATTGAGTCAGTGATGCTATCTAACCATCTAATCCTCTGTTGCCTCCTTTTCCTCCTGCCCTCAATCTTTCCCAGCATCAGGGTCTTTTCCAAGGAGCTGGCTGTTTGTATCAGATAATGAAAGTATTGAAGCTTCAGCATCAGTCCTTCCAATGAATATTTAAGGTTGATTTCCTTTAGGATGGACTGGTTTGATCTCCTTGCAGTCCAAGAGACTCTCTAGAGTCTTCTCCAGGGTTACAATTAAAAAGCATCAAGTCTTCAACACTCAGCCTTCTTTATGGACCAACTCTCACATCCATACATGACTACTAGGGGTGATTCCCATTCTTGAAAGAATGATTATTTCTGTTTTATTTTTTCCCCTCACTCCTTAGTGCACTTCCTACCTTCACCTTCCTTCTAATGTTCTACAGTCCCATCTCACCATTGAACCTTCTCATGATCTACTACTGACTGAATCAAATTTATGTCAGTATCTCCATCTCGAATCTAGTCAGTCTGTTCAGCATTTGATCAGCTGCTCAAATGATCAGTTTCATCCTAAAATACCCATTCTCTTCCAAGGTTCTAGGATAAGTACTGTAGGATAGGGTATAAAAACCTGGATGTGTAGTAGATTTTGAAAAACTATACCTCTTAATTTTGAAATGACACCTATATTCTTGTCACAGTTCCTTAGACATGTTATCTACTTCTAAGGTGTTAAATACCAGCTCTGTTGGCATCACCCAAATCTATAGCTTGAACTTGGGCTTCTTTCTTGCTAGTCTGAGTTAAATATCTAATAATCCATTGGCTATTTTCAATAGACTGTAAGATATATCAAGAGAACAGTGTGAAAACTAGTTCCTTGTCCTTTATCTACCATAACCTGGTTCAGGATAACAACCTTTACCTTGGTATCCAACTCAGAAATGTGGGAGTTCAAACTAGAGTTACTAACTCTATATATCCAGTTGGTCCCTCCGTGTGTGTGTGTTAAGATGCTTCAGTGGTGTCCAACTCTTTGCGACCCTGTGGAATTCTTTTCATGGAATTCTCCAGGCAAAAATACTGGAGAGGGTTGCTGTGCCCTCTTCCAGGGGACCTTCTCAATCCAGGTATCAAACCCACGTTTCCTACTTTGCAGGCAGATTCTTTACCACTGAGCCACCTGGGAAGCTCCTAGTTGGTCACTAAGTTGTAATTATGTTTCCTTAATGATTCTCTTATTTGGGCTTCCCTGATAGCTCACTTGGTTAAGAATCCACCTGCAATTCACGAGACCCTGGTTCAATTCCTGGGTCAGGAAGATCGGCTGGAGAAGGGATAGGCCATCCACTCCAATACTCTTGGGCTTCCCTGTGGCTCACTTGGTAAAGAATCCACCTGCAATGTGGGAGACCTGGGTTCAATCCCTGGATTGGGAAGATCCCCTGGAGAAGGAAAAGGCTACCCACTCCAGTATTCTGGCCTGGAGAATTCCATGGACCATAGAGTCCATGGCCTCACAAAGAGTTAGACACAACTGAGCGACTTTCACATTAAATCTCTATTTTGAATCTATCTCCTTCTTTATTTACCATATCAGGCCAGGTTTTTATTAATATAATTTTGACTGGGACTATTTGTACTACCCTTAGCTGCTTTCATTGGTCACCTCCAGTCCAATTTATCTTCATAGCCAGAGTTGCAATCTCACAGTACAAATCTCATTGCTCACTCTGTTAAAATCCTTTACAAGCCCCCTTTTCACTCTTAGGGTCAGAAGTCTCTGTATGGCAAATGTTTCCCTTGATGGTTGGCCCCATACCAGCCATCCAACCCTACTCCCTGCATTGTCCACACTGTACTCTGTGCTTCAATCTGGATCGGTTATTTCCAATCCTGGAAAGGAACCATGGGATTGCTTGCTTCTGTGTCTTTGATCATATTGTTTCTCTTTTCTGAACACTCTCCTCTCACCTCTTGTCCACCTGGGAAATTGGTTCTTATTCTTCACTACTCAGCTCAATTGTTATCTTCTCTAGCAAGCCTCCTTTCAGCCCTATTCTGTGTCTTCAGATAGCACTAAATATTCAGCCCTCTGTACCCTGTAGTATCTGGCTCATTCCTTGAATGTACTAAAGTGTGAAATATATACATTATATACATACATACTTACTGTATTTGTATAGTGAGTACCTAGAGAATAGAGGCAGATATTGGCCTAGAGTAGACCCTTTGTAAAAATTTTTTGAATTAGTAAATGGTGTGTATCTTTCCAGCAACAACTATCTAGCTTTTGTAAAACTGATTCTAAATTTATCTTGTCTCCCTGAAGTTTCATTTCACCAAAAGCATCCCTATCTGATCTTTGAGCATAAAATCTCTGAGGATGCTCAGGAGAAAATTCACTTTGAATAGGTGACATTTCAGACTGTTGCTGAGATTCTTTAGTTGCTTCTAGACTTTTCCTAAAATCACCTGGAATTTCCAGGGTATTTGTACTGTAGTTTATTTATTTATTTTTAGAAATTTCAGAACTCTTTATGGATTTAGAGGATATTTCCCTGAAAAATGATGTTGGATATTGTCTCTTAGAATAAAGATACTTGATAATTAGCTTGAAACAAAGCTCTCCTTAATATAATTTTAGTTATGACCAACCTAGATAGCATATTCAAAAGCAGAGACATTACTTTGCCAACAAAGGTCCGTCTAGTCAAGGCTATGGTTTTTCCAGTAGTCATGTATGGATGTGAGAGTTGGACTGTGAGAAGGCTGAGCATGGAAGAATTGATGCTTTTGAACTGTGGTGTTGGAGAAGACTCCTGAGAGTCCCTTGGACTGTGAGGAGATCCAACCAGTCCATTCTGAAGGAGATCAGCCCTGGGATTTCTTTGGAAGGAATGATGCTAAAGCTGAAGCNAAGCTATGACCAACCTAGACAGCATATTAAAGAGCAGAGACATTACTTTGCCAACAAAGGTCCGTCTGGTCAAGGCTATGGTTTTTCCAGTAGTCATGTATGGATGTGAGAGTTGGACTGTGACAGGGCTGAGCATGGAAGAATTGATGCTTTTGAACTGTGGTGTTGGAGAAGACTCCTGAGAGTCCCTTGGACTGTGAGGAGATCCAACCAGTCCATTCTGAAGGAGATCAGCCCTGGGATTTCTTTGGAAGGAATGATGCTAAAGCTGAAGCTCCAGTACTTTGGCCACCTCATGCGAAGAGTTGACTCATTAGAAAAGACTTTAATGCTGGGAGGGGTTGGGGGCGGGAGTAGAAGGGGACATCAGAGGATGAGATGGTTGGATGGCATCACTGATTCGATGGACGTGAGTCTGAGTGAACTCTGGGAGTTGGTGATGAACAGGGAGGCCTGGCGTGCTGCGATTCATGGGGTCGCAAAGAGTCAGACTTGACTGAGCGACTGAACTGAACTGAAAAGGAAAAGCTTAGTTTGATTTCAAAATCATGGTTCTATGTAGGTTTCATTATTAAAAAAAAATTATTTTAAGACACTGAATAGTTTGCATTAGATTTTAGAACTTCAAAATCTACCAGAGTCCCTTGGGAGTGTGTCCCTGATAGAAAATTCTTCATTCACTACTCTGAGTCCTTCTTCAAGTTTAGAGAAATACAAATCTCTTCCTTCTTTTAGTATTTTAGGATTTTGTATCTGCAATATACAAATGCAGTAGTATACATATGCTGCGCTAACATGAAACAATTGAAAAAATGAGACCTTAACATAAAAAGTCAGCCACAAATGAACAAAACAGTTCCATTAAAAAAGAACCTGCATTTTCCTCTTCTTGTTATATAAGTCCACTGACACCACACTTAGACACCAAACATGGATTAAAAATAAGGAAAGGATGGTTAAATGATGACTGACTATTTTAATAAGGCAAAGTTTCTAATTTCAGAGAAAGAAATAACCTCCTAAGAGTGAGATTAAAATCATATGATCACTTCATTACAGTTATCTTATTAGTTCAACTGTTTATTTTTTACTTTTCTTCTAGATTTTCCATGACCTAAATATTAAAGCATGACTATATCCATCAGTACTTGTATTAAAATATTTTTCTGTCACTGTTTCAAATTGCCTAATATGATGAAAGCTATTTGACTGTATCTTGTGCAAATTTCATTTGTATACTTTCAATCTACTGACCTCTTTTCTTTATTCTAAGATATTAATAACATTTCTAAGCACTTGTACAATTACATAAGATTATAATAACATCAGTGAAAGGATCACAAGAAATAACCATTGGTTTCAAAATGCTATTGTGATCAAATTTTGTTGGGACAAACGTTTCAGAAAATGAATGGTGATAGGATTAAACATCCATTTAATTAGTGGTTATCTAGAAACTGAGTGAGAAGGAGGTGGATATTGTGAAGGTGGTGAGAGTTGGGGAATGGATTCAAAGTAATGAACTCTGAACAGCCAACTTATATGAAATAATTAGAGCAAAATTCAGTTAACGCAATAGAAGAAATCAATGCACAGGACAGAGATATAAAAAAAGGTTTTCTGGAGGTAATTATACATGATGTGGTCCTTGAAGATGGATAAAGAAAGATAAAAGATATTCAGGAAGGTGGGAAAACATAAGCAAAGGGAACACTGGTTCAAGCAATTAAGTTCAAAAGAACTTTGATTGTTCAGGGGTCTACATTAGATGGGATGGAATCAAATAATAAAAAGGCCTGGTTTGTAAGCAGAGAAATCTGGACTCAAGCATAACAAGACAACAAGCATATATAAAATGGAGATTATATTCATTATCTATTGCTGTGTAACAACCCCCCTCCAGACTTAGCAGCTTAGAATATTAAATATTTATTATTTCACAGAATCTATCTCCTTCTTTATTTACCATATCAGGACAGCTTTTTATTAATATGTTTTCTGACTGGGACTGTTTTTTTACTACTCTTAGCTGCTTTCATTGGCCACCTCCAGTCCAATTTATCTTTATAGCCAGAGTTGCATTTTCACAGTACAAATCTCATTGCTCACTCTGTTAAAAGCCTTTACAAGTCTCTTCATCACTATTAGGGTCAGAATAAGTTTAACTTACCTGTAAGTTTAATTGACCTATCCTCCAAGAAAAAAATACAGTTCTCACCCTTCTTCCCATCTACTTTCTTTCTCTCTGCTTCCTTTATTTATTCTCCCCCCTTCCTCCTCCTTCTCATTAGATATGTTTACTTTCTAGTTTTCTATAGAGAAAATAATCCTTATAATTCAGAACAAAGGTAGGAAAATTCCATTGTAGAGTATCTTTGAACACTGTTCATTCTTATAAATTGTAATTTTAATTCTCAATGCTAAAGCATAGAATGTCTGACAAAGAAAATCCTATAAGAAAAAAAAAAGAATTATAAGATAGCTTTATAATATAACATAGAAATTCAAATTACTGTATCATAATACCCAGTATTTTAGTTATGATGTGATAACAAATAATCTGGTAAAATGAGTTACCTATAAATTTATGTAGACTGAGATTTTCTTCACATCATTTACAAGGTCCACATAGTATATGGACCTTGTATATGTTGGCATCCTCAACAGAGTTAAAAGGAGATAAGTTCTGTTAACTGCAGAAAGAATGAAGAGATGGAGCCAAAACAAAAACAACACTCAGTTGTGGATGTGACTGGTGATGGAAGCAAGATCTGATTCTGTAAAGAGTGATATTGCATTGGAACCTGGAATGTTAGGTCCATGAATCCAGGCAAATTGGAAGTGGTCAAACAGGAGATAGCAAGAGTGAACATTTGAGGAATCAGTGAACTAAAATGGACTGAAATGGGTGAATTTAACTCAGATGACCATTATATCTACTAGTGTAGGCAAGAGACACTTAGAAGAAATAGAGTAGCCATCATAGTTGACAAAAGAGTCTGAGATGCAGTCCTTGGATGCAGTCTCAAAAATGACAGAATGATCTCTGTTCGTTTACAAGGCAAACCATTCAATAGGGTAATCCAAGGCTATGCCCTGACCAGTAATGCTGAAGAAGCTGAAGTTGAAAGGTCCTTTGAAGACCTACGAGACCTTCTAGAACTATCGCCAAAAAAGATGTCCTTTTCATTATAGGGGACTGGAATGCAAAAGTAGGAAGTCAAGAAACACCTGGACTAACAGGCAAATTTGGCCTTGGAGTACAGAATGAAGCAGGGCAAAGGAAAACAGAGTTTTACCAAGAGAATGCACTGGTCATAGCAAACACCCTCTTCCAACAACACAAGAGAAGACTCTACACATGGACATCACCAGATGGTCAACACCAAAATATATTCTTTGCAGCCAAAATGAAGAAGCACTATACTGTCAGCAAAAACAAGACCGGGAGCTGACTATGGCTCAGATCATGAACTCCTTATTGCCAAATTCAGACTTAAATTGAAGAAAGTANTGATTCCTGGGTCAGGAAGATCCCTTGGAGAAGGAATGTATTCTTGCCTGTACAGCCCGATGGGCAGAGGAGCCTGGCAGGCCTGAGTCCATAGGGTCAGAAGGAATGGGACATGACTGAGTGTGTACTCGTTCATGAGAGTTTCAACCCTGCAATCGAATGTCCCTACATTTGCATGATCCTGGGAGTGAGTGCCTCCTTAAATTTTGTGCCTTGGGTCCTCACTTGTCTCACCCTGCCATCAGTTCTACCTGGGGTGGGTAGACCAAAATTTATTCTCTTGACTTTGTAGACATGGAAACAGGCATAGAAAGATAATGTGATTTCCCTAAGGCCATATTGGAACCTGGAAGACTGATCAAGGGAAATAGAAAATACGTTTGGTAAATATGAGTAGGATACACAATTTTTTGTACAGCATCTGAAAACCAAGTGCAGTGCTTGTCAAACTTAGGTCAAAGCCATGTGAATACTTTAGATCAGTGGTAGTAAATGTAAATTTCATTGTATCAGTTCCCATATATCCCACGTGCTTCACAACCTGAATAATATTTTTGATTCCTTGGTTGTACACGTTGACTTTATTACTTCTTGTTTTTGTGGATCTCTACCACATTAATCAGGCTTAAAACTGAATTAGCAGATGACAGTTAAATTTTGGCAAGCCTTTAGCTATGAAATCAAACTATTATTGGGTACCTTAGCCAATGCAGCATTAATCTTTACAAACACGGTAATGAAGACACTTGTAGTCAGCATCTATAGAAAAGATCCAACAAGAGATTCAGTTTACCTGCCAAGAGTGGGCTGTCTCCGTTAGAGAATGTGGAATGATTTACAGGTGTTAATGGGCCTGCATTATTGTTGAAAGCTGCTCAAGTGAGGCATCTGTGGAACTAAAGAAAGGGCTGTGTTGAAAATGAGTACACCTGTTTGCAACCTGCTAAAAGATGCATTGAGGATAAGATATAGTTATCCAAAACAAACAACAACAACAAAGAACAGGGATTATAAAGCCTCGTCTCTTTTTAGTCTTCTTTTTTCCTCTATTCAGCTTCTTTCTCAGGTGTGAACTGAAAGTTTCATTTTGAATCAGAATCATTTCACTTAGGAGCTAAGGTTGAGTTTAAAGTGCTGTCTTTTAAGTGAAGGTCAGTGATTTATCCATTATAGCACCCAACTCCAAATATTTCTAGTAATTAATTATATCTATATCAGTTTTTATAGAGTGCAAGAATAAAGAAATGACAGTCAGCAGTTTTAGGAAATACAAGTTGAAGGTGTCCTATCTTTAAAAATGATGTATTGTTTTGGAAAGAAAATTTAAAAGTTGGTAAATGCAATCTAAAACTAAATACAGATTTTGAATTTCAATCTGTGAAGCTGAAAAGATCAAAGGAAAGTCTTTACAGTACNAGTTTTAGGAAATACAAGTTGAAGGTGTCCTATCTTTAAAAATGATGTATTGTTTTGGAAAGAAAATTTAAAAGTTGGTAAATGCAATCTAAAACTAAATACAGATTTTGAATTTCAATCTGTGAAGCTGAAAAGATCAAAGGAAAGTCTTTACAGTACTTTAGAATTCGGTCTAATACTTCCTGGGAGGTCATTTACTCCCATAATTTAGTCTGACTTATTTTGGCTTCAGGTCTATTAAAAATGTGCAGCAAAAAAGGAGGCCTCTTTTTACTTTAATTTTTAACCGCAACTTGTCAGTAGAAAAGAAAGGTGTCTGAAAGAGGATCATCTATCATAGTCCTAATATCATAGCTATTAGCTTTCAAATCTGACTTTTTGAGTCTGATTGAGAGAGAAACTCATCTTAAAATGTCTGCATTTTAACTCTTTCCAGATCTGTGGAAAGGCAGATGTGCTCAAAAGCAGTCACAACCCACTATGACACCCATGGTTATCACACCTTAGCTAAGGAAGTTTAGGTATCCAGAGGAGTGGATTTGTTAATAGGTACAGTTTCTTTGGGGCTTCCTGCCCTGAAGAAGGAAGTAACAACCCACTCCAGGATTCTTTCCTGGGAAGTCTCATGGACAAAGGAGCCTGGTGGGCTATAGTTCATGGGGTTGCAAGACAGTCAGACACCACTGAGTGACTAAACAACAACAACACAGTTTCTTTCTGTCTGCTGTTTTCAAATAATTAAACCCTACTGATGTGACTTCAACTCATCAGTGGGTAGTTAAGTACATTGAACAAAGTCCTATCCTTTTTCATTTCCCCCCTTTTTTCCCCATCTCTTTCTCCCCTTTCCTCTCTCACTCTCTCTCTTTGTCTCTGTCTCTTCTCTCATCCTTCTCAGTCTCCCTCTTTCACTCACAATACACTGGGAAGGAGAAACTATATATATATATATTAATTCAGAGGCTATATTATGCAAAAACTAAAGTGCTTGGCTGGAAGGAATCTTGTGTTCTATCTTCTTTGCCTGTGGCTTTCATTGTACAAGTCATTTCATTTCTGTAGTCTTCAGTTTCCTTATTTGGAAAATAGAGGGGGTTGAGTTTGATGAGATTTGAAGTCTTTCCTATTCCTGAACCTGTTCTGAGCATGCTTCCCCTGGAAGACTAGTAATTACTATTTGCCAATGACACATCCTACAGAGAAGTGCTTGTCTCCTCTGAATCTGGGCCCAGAAAACTGACAAAGGATTACCTTAATTGTGTCAATATAGTTCAACTAAGCTTTCTAAATAATTTCTTATCACAGCAGATTTCCAGCCACTGTGAGGATGGTAAACGACATTCAGCTCATGCTGAGTGGCTGCCTGGAGTCTTGTGCTGAGGATTGTGAAGCAGGTTCCAGGGAGTGCAATGAACTCTGAACACTGGCTTTCACTGGTGAGTGTGGGGTAAGTGGGGCTCACCTACCACTTGTCTGTCATCCTTAACCTCCCACATTGTCAGTTTTGTGGAAGATGCACTAGTGCAAAGACCTTACCATAAATTCCAACTTGAATGAAATAAAATACAAGGCATAAACAAGGCTTTTGTAACCAGCTTTACATGGAGCTGCCAACTGCAGTTGCAATCTCTACAAACTTATAGATTTCTAATACTTGTCAATCTTGAAATTGTTATTTATGACTTCAAGAAATGCATTTGCTTATTTTTGACCCCCCTAAAACACACTCACAGAATGGAAGTTTATTTTATTAAAAAATCTAGGAACTTCATGGCATTTATACTCTGCTTTTTAAACATGTTTTAGAGAGTTTCCCTGCTAACTTGTCTACTGAAATCCTTATACTTTAAACAATTCTTTGTTGACTTGGTTTAGATATGTCAAAGGGCCATTGCTTTGCCCACTTTTTGATGCAAATAAAATAAATTCCAGAAAACCTGCAACATAAAAAGCTTATTTGCATCTTATGTGCTTCTTAACTTTTGCAGTTGAAAGGTTCTTACTTCCATAATGCAGCCTATACTGTGTTATAATAAATATTTTAGCCTTAATTTTAAATTTGGTAGCTAAGTGCACATGTAGGAGTCTTTAAGAAGGAATAGTTTTCCACACTATTTTGCTAACCAGTGTTATTTACATTTAAGATTTTCAGTTAATTTATGACAATAGTGATTTCAAATTCAACCGTAGATGTTTTGCTTTCCCATGTCTTCATACCTCTTCCATGTGCTGTGGAAATACTTATCATTTATCTGTGGTGAGATATGTTGCTAAACAACTTTATTTTGGATCTACATGTTACATTTTCACTCTGACCACTGTTGACATCAATGAGATAACTATTATCTTCTGATAAATATACACCTGGTTTCATAGTTTCCTGTGATAGTGGGAAACAACAAAAGCAAAAGGTTCCTATGGTAGTGTAAAACAACAAAAAGCAAAATTGAAAATCTGCCATCTTCTGTAAAATTAACTGGGAACTTATTTCAGTTTTATATGAATGTCTACCAGTTATCATGAGGCTGAGCATCATCTGTTAGAAACACATCGAAGATACTGAGCTTGTTCATTGCTCACAGATTTTCTTTTATTATAGTATTAAGCACAGGATCTGAGATACTAAATGTATAGTACATCAGAAAAATATTATCTTCTATAAATACAATGATGTGGATTTGTTCCTATTCAGAAGACAGGCTGAAAATGCTGTTAGGATATTGTATACTGATTTCTTTCATGCTGTAATAGCTAATCCCCCTTTAGGATTGGTGCAAGCAGTCAAATCACTCCCAAATCTTCAGGAAATGAAAGGCAAGATCACTAATCACTGCATGCATACTTCACTTTAATATGTTATTCAGCATTGATAGAAGATTATAATGGAAGATATTTTGAAAGGGCACAGCACAATTGTACTCAGTGGGCCATGTGTAATATTTGAAAGTGTAACATCTCTGTGGGTACTTTGTAAGCTGCAGTGGTTAGATGAAAAATAAATGTTAAGCCAGATTCTCCCAGTCATCCAATCAGAAACATTTCTTATGTGCCCTCTGTGTGTAAAGAATTGTATTAAGTGTATAGTTTTGTCTCTACTCTTTTTTAAAACTATGCCCCTGGTGTGTTTTAAGCAGAGGTAGGTGGATCTTGTCACTAAAATAAAATAAAGGCACTTTTTCCCAGTTTCTAGAAAGTATTAGTTAGCTTACTGCTTAGAGTTTTATCAATTTTAGTTTTTTCCCTGCTAGTTTTCTCAAATGTTTGATACTTGGTATTGCTTGTTTATGTTGTAGCTTATTTTAGGTAGTTTTAGAATTATGACTTTTTAAGTTTAGTAAATGGTTTTTTTTTTTTGTTTGTTTTATGTTCTGGAAACAACATCATGATCACCAGTTATTCTTTCTGTCCTATATGCAAATTTGAATACCATTATGACTTAAAATGTCTTGGAACCACTAATTAATTTGATTCAAGTTGTTAAAAATTAGTATATTCAGACAGTTGACAAAATACAATATTCTAAAACATAATCATGTAATTTGAAAGAATTAGTGCATTGCTTTATGAAGTTGAAGAGTCGAAATAGGTTTGATCCCAGGAGGGTTTGGTTAATGTTGTTTTAACTTACACGATTTTCTAGGGAGTGAAATTAAATCATGTCTATTATTTTTTTATGCCAGTCATTTCCTACAGTTGCATCAGACCATCTGTAAATTTAGACTTCATGGAATATATAATAAACTTGTCTTGTTTTTGTCAAATTGCATTAGCTTATTATTTAATAATAATAGCAAACTCTTACTGAGCACATACTTTGTGTCGGTAGCACATACTGTATTCTACATGCATTGGTTCTTTTAAACCTCACTATCACCATATAAAATGGTACTCTTATTACCTCCTTTATTCAGATGAGAAAACTGATCCATAAAGGTAAAGTAAACTAAACTTAATTTAGACAACTAATGTATCACAGACCAGAGATTTGAAGCCTGGTAGTTGGGCTACAAGAGTCTGTGTTGCTAACAGTTGACCTAAACTAACCCCACTGTTGTTTTTTTTTGTTGTTGTTGTTAATTCAAGAATAGTATATTATTTAGTATGCCTTTAGTTGCAAGTATGACCCTAACCTAAACTGCTGGCAAGACTAAAACTAATTTACTGGTTCACATAACTAAAAAAACTGGAAATAGCAGTTGCTTCAGGCAAGGCTTGTTTTATTGATTCTATGATGTCACTAAGAACTCAGTTTCCTTCAGTCTCAAGACTCTGTTTTCCCAAGATGGATGCCAGTCACATAAGAGGAAAATGCTTCCTTACTCACATTCAGCAAGGAAAAGAGTATGTTGGTCTCAGTATTTCTTAGAAAAGTCCTGATTGTCTTCATGAATGAGCCAGTTTAAGTTGCTGGCTGCCCCGAGTCAGTTACTGTGGTCACAGAGATAAAATGCTCTGCTTGGCTTAAGTTAGATCACCTATGTGTCCTTGAAACCACAGAGACCCTAAATGGGCTTCTGATGAAGCAGAATATAGATATTCCAAAAGAAGTAAAAGTGTTAGTCTCTCCATTGTGCCTGACTCTTTGCAAACACCAGCTCCTCTGTCCATGGAATTCTCCAGGCAAGAGTAGTGGAGCAGATTGCCATTCCCTGCTCCAGGGTATCTTCCCAACCCAGGGATTGAACCTGGGTGTCCTGCTTTGCAAGCAGATTCTTTACCATCTGAGTTACCAGGGAGGCCCAGATATTCTGAAAGCAAGCTACAAATGTATGCAGAATATACTATTTCTGTATCCAAGTGGTTTGTGTTATATGTGTAATATATACGTGTTGAAGCTGAAACTCCAATACTTTGGCCACATGATGTGAATAATTGATTTATTTGAAAAGACCCTGATGCTGGGAACGATTGAATGCAGGAGAAGAAGGGGACAACAGAGGATGAGGTGGTTGGATGGCATCACTGACTCAATAGGCATGAGTTTGAGTAAACTGAGGAGTTGGTGATGGACAGGGAGGCCCGGTGTGCTACAGCCCATGGGGTCACAAAGAGTCAGACACAACTGAATGACTGAACTGAATCTTCTATCATCTGTCTATCCATCCATCCATTATCTATCTTTGCCTGATACCTTTCCTTAGAGATCAGTCCTTGAACTGAGAAAGATGCCATGCAAAAATAATCATTTTGTCAGGCTACCATAAAAGTAGTAATGGCTACTGAAAACAAGATTTATTCTGATTTAATTTTTTGGACATTTGGTACACTCAGTAAAACAGAAAAATAACATTTCATTGAAAATGATTTTTTTTTAATCTCACTAACTGACATAGTTAGCTATAGTTGTTATAGAAATTTTTTTTTCTTTAGTACTGTTTTTTCTTTTTATTTACATTCTTTTAGACACTAGGTACTTCTCTGTGGTATGGAACACACAGAGACTATAGTCTGACAAGTTTCAATGCCAAGGTTATATTGGCAGCTTATGATATGGAGTTATGAAATTCTTGTCCAAACCAGACATACATGCTTCACATCTGATGCTTACAGACATCATTAAAAAAAAAAACAACCCTCTGGATTCTCATGTCAAGGCTAAACCATTTAAAAAATACAATAATAAACATGCAAGTGGGAGAAAAGACAAAAAAGGATAAGTGACTTTGGTATTTCTTCAGTTTCTGGCATCCTAAACAGAAATCCTTACTTACGCATCTCAGTGTTATGATATACGACATAGACAGTCTAGTTGAACCTAGAAATTGTGAATGAGAAAGTGACCTTTCTGTAATTGTGTGGAAATATTATCTTTTTTTAAGTCTTGTGTTCCTGTTTCAAATCAGCTATGGTGATCTACTTGAATTAACTATCCCGTTTTATATATTTATACAGCAAGGAATAAAAATATTTTATTAATATGCATGTGAATTGTAGAATTTGGGGAATTTTCTCCACCTTTCAAAAAATTGTAAAGATATACGGTCATAAAATCTGATATATCCGAGTAGAATATACCTCTCGAAATAACAGTTGAGAAAAGTGAAAATAAAACATCTTAATTAAAATGTTTTACTCTTATATTTTAAAAAGTAAAACTTTATCTTAAGATGGTTTTAGATTTACAGAAAAGTTGCAAGATGATACAGAAAGCTCCTATGTGACCTACATGCTGTTTCCTATATTATCAACATCTTATATTAGTATGCTGTATTTGTTAGAAGTAATAAACCAGTATTGATACATTATTATTAATCGAAGTCCATACTTTCTACATATATTCTTTTAGAACAGTTTAATATACACAAAATTATTATGAAGGAGTACAGACAGTTCTTATAGACCCCACACTGCATTTTCCCTATTATTGACATCTTACGTAAGTATGGTACATTTGTCACAATGAATGAGCCAATATTGATGCTTAGTATTTTCAGTATTTGAAAAGTTAGCACTTCATTCAGATTTCCTCAGTTTCCCCTTAAATCCTTTTTCTCTTTCACGATCCCATCTAGGACACCACATTACATTTAGTTCTCACATCTCTGTAGGCTCCACTGGGTTGTGACAGTCAATCAAACATTCTTTGTTTTTAATGACCGTAACAGTTTTGAGGATTATTGATCAGGTAGTTTTGTAGAATGCCCCTCAGTTGAGATTTTTCAGATATTTTTTATCATGATTAGACTGGGTCTCTGAGTTTTGGGGGAGAAGGCCACTGAAATAAAGTAAAATTATCTTCACATATATCAAAGGTATATGTGAGCTCCCAGCATTGATGTTACCTTTGGTCACCTGGCTGAGGTAGTATTTGTCAGGTTTCATCACTGTAAACCTACTCTTTTTTGCCTCCTTCATTCTTTACTTTGTACAGCCTACACTTATTGAGAGGAGCAATTATGTTCTACCTTCTAAGGACAGAGTGTCTATCCCAATTATTTGCAGTTCTTCTATACAGAAGAATTTATTCTTTATTTTTTCACACAATTATTTACTTACATTGGTATTTTAGAAATACAGTTAAACAAATAGCATAGCTCTTACTTAAATATTTATTAGAAAGAGTTGACCACATGGTCTACTAGTCCAGCATTCTATGGTTGTTGTTCAGTTGCTAAGTCATGTCAGCTCTCTGGGACCCCATGGACTGCCAGGCTTCTCTGTCCTTCATTATCTCTTGGAGTTTGCTCAAATTCATGTCCTTGAGTCGGTGATGCCATCTAACCATCTCATCCTCTGCTATTGCCTTCTTGTTGGTATTAATTGAAAATGTCCAGTATTCCCCGGGAGAGCACGACATCCTCCCTGGGTATATACTTAACTTCATCTCTGGATTATGGTGTCTGTCACATCTCTTCTAAAATCTTTCTGTTTCCTTTGTTTAACACCACATCTTAGTGATAATGGATTACAGTAGTCTATAATCTTCTGGGTAAAGTAGGAAATATTTGGATTTGTTCTAATTGCATCTCCCTGAACATTTATTAGCAACAACCACAGCAGTAGCAACAACAGTAATTAGTTGAATGATTTGTTGAATGAACCCCATTATGTTGTGTTTGATATATACTGAAATTTCAGCCTAACATTTGTATAAGTTATCATTTATTTTCCTAATTTTAAAGAATAGGTAACCTTCAGCATATTAAATAATTTGACCAAGGTCACACAACTGGCAAATGACAAAATTGAAATTTAAAGTAAGAAATATAAGATTTTTCAAAATTGTAAGTTATCGACTACCTTTTAAGGTCTCAACTTACTGTATCACTCATAGTATTAAAGACTTCAAGGATTTCCACTTTCTGTCTGGTTGACTGACTTTTTGAGTCTGCTGTTACATTTGCACCATTCCTGCACTTGGATAGCTTAAGTGTTTTTCTGTAATAATAATATCATGTGTGAATCCAATAATATCATGTGAAATGCAATGATAGGAATTTTTTAGTGATTTGTTGCATATGCATTTGTATTTTATCGTTGGGATTAACATCATGTCTGCTCATTGTTATTCTGTTCTTCCAATAGATTCCTTGATGCCTATAATTTTATTAACATTTTGACAAGAGTATCCATTAATCCATACCCTCAACTAATTGCCACTGACCACCTAAATATATTATGGGGGGGATACAAGCTGAAAAAGATTAACGTTGTCTTAAGTAAAACTATAGATGGATGGAAATAATGTATATATCAATACATTGCAAGGACAGAAAGTGGTAAAAATTATGAAAATTAGTATAAAGAGTTCAGGAAAAAGATTAATTATGAAGAGGAATATCAGAAAGGACCTCTTGAAGGAGGTAACATTTTCCTTAGGTCTTAAACAACTAGCAAGATTTGCAAACAAGTATGGATGTAAATGGGACTTATCCAGCAGCTCAGAGGTAAGGAATCCACCTGCAGTGCTGGAGCCGCAGGAGATACAGGTTCGATCCCTGTGTTGGGAAGATCCCCTGGAACTCCAGTATTCCTGGAGAATACTGGAAACCCAGAGAATCCCATGGACAGAGAAGTCTAGTGGGCTACAGCCTGTAGAGTCACAAAGAGTTGGACATGACTGAAGCAACTTAGCATGCAGACACGCATGAACATGAGCACAGTATAAAGTAGAATTGATCACCAAGACTCTCTTTTCTTCTCCTTCTTTTAGTCTCTCAGACTCCTTTAGGTGTTCATTATCTTCTCCCTGCCATTTAAATATAAAACAGTTGACTTCTGTCAACTGTTGACTTCTGTCTCTTCTCTGTTTCTTGTGTATATATTCTGTAGTTTCAACTATCAGTCACATGCTGAGAACTCCAGACTTTTCTGTTGTAGGAAGGCGGACCCCTTCCAGGGCCTGAAACCGGGCTCTTGTCTAACACTAGGAAATGAATTGTCCGAGGAGACACAGGTGCTGACAAGGCAAGAGATTTTATTGGGAAAAGGCACCCGGGTGGAGAGCAGTAGGGTAAGGGAAGCCAGGAGAACTGCTCTGCCATGTTGCTCACAGTCTTGGGTTTTACGGTGATGGGATTAGTTTCCGAGTGGTCTTTGGCCAATCATTCTAATTCAGAGTCTTTCTTGGTGGTGCATGCATTGCTCAGCCAAGATGGATGCTAGCGAGAGGGATTCTGGGAAGTTGACAGACATGAGGTGTCTCCTTTAGACCTTTCCCGAACTCTTCCGGTTGGTGGTGGCTTATTAGTTTTGCATTCCTTATCAGGATCTCCTGTCATGAAACAACTCATGCAAATGGTTACTATGGTGCCTGGTCAGGGTGGGCGGTTTCAATCAGTGTGCTTCCCCTAACATTTCTATTCACCTGCCTACAAAATATCCCAACAGGCATCTCAAACTCAGTGTGTCAAAAATAACCCCTGCTCATTTTCTTTGATAAATAATAATACCTAGAATAACTTACTTTTGAGTCAAGCTTTTCTGGGTTTGAGTATAGCTTCTATCACATACTATCTGAGAGATTCTGAGCAAGTTAGTAAACCAGTCTAAGCCTCATGTTTTTTTTTTGTTTTTTTTTACAGTAAGACAGATAGTAATTGTGAATGCTTTATTTAGATATTATAAAAATCAAAGAGATGATGAATGTCTAAGCTCTCAGGGTTAGTTGTTATTACCATTATTCACAAAATTGTAGTAAAGAATGCCATCACCCACTTGATCACCCAAACGCCAAACAGTGGCCACCACCAGTGAAACTCTCTGATGTCAGCTTGCACTGGTACAGTCAGTTCTGTCAGCAGAATGTCTCTTCTCTATATGTCTCTTTTCTACCTTCTTCTCTGGCCTACTTTCTACTTACTTAGTCCAGACCTTAGTCCTATAATTATGATGAATGACAGCTGAATTATTGCTGTTTATATTTTGCTTTAATACTTTGCGTTGTTGCTAAACTAATGTTTCTAATATGCAAATCTGATTCTTCTTCTCTGCTTTCATCAGTGACTCCATATTCTCTTTAGCATGATCTGATCTCTGCAAAACCTCCTGAATTATCTCTAGTAAACTCACAGTCGTAAATATCATAGTTCCCAAATCTCCACCCCCACCCTCATGCTACTTCTCTTTTCCTCCAACTTTTTATACTGTTTTACATGTCTACTGCTTGGAACCTTCTTCCAGCAATGTCTTCTCTACCCAAGCTGTGATACGGGGAACATGTCCCGAACTCTGAACAATCTCTTCTACAATAACTTTTAAGAGAGAAACAGCTACTTTGAATCTCTATGATAAACTTTAATGCTGTTTCTGCATTACTTTAATCTTCTGTTGCATTTATTCATTTACAAGCCTTTCAGTCCCACCAGACTATGCATTGCTTGAGGGCAGGAATTTCACATCTAATTTTGCATTCGTTCTCAGATCCAAGTAAAGTGCTTGGTGAATAATATGTATTTGATAAAATTTTGTATAAATTGTTTAATAAGTTGGATCCAAATAATCAGTTTATTCATATCCTCACACTTCTGTCCATTCATATTAATTTAAAGAACATATGTATTTTTGAAATTTCATACTTTGCTAGAAAGAGAAGTTTGCATTGGAAACTCAAGGATTCTGGATTACTTACCCACCATAATTTTGTACTGATTATATACCTACCATAATTTAACATTTCCACTAGTATCAGACTGAGCTCTAAATATATCTTTCTTCATTTATCTTATCCCATTGTTATTTCTAAACTAGATCCTACCTATGTCAAAATAACTCCCACTGATTGCATGGGGGCCCCGGTTTTCAGACATATTTTTGGAAAGAATACTTACTTAGGGTTTTCCTTCATCTGATATAGAATTCAAAAATAAATTTATGTTTGATGGACAAAGCTAGCAAAGATGCCTGGTATCTACTTAATTTGTCCTGTCACCAGGTATACACAATTACCCATTTATTTAGAAATAAAATGTAAGACTAAAAGCATTTAATTTTAATTGCCTCTGATGTGCACCATATTGTCACTTTTACTGGCTCACTATGGCTGCCCAGCTAGAATTTCTCTTTCATGCAAACAACAGGACTAAATTGAATTACATAAAAAGAAGCTACACACTGACTCCCAGCAGTATGTTTTGACAAAGCATTTTGTCTCCTTAAATGATTTCAGATGCTGCAGTCAAAAGTCTTGACTGCAAGTAATGGGTTCATAAAACCTATCTTAAAAAAAATTTTACCTGACAGTAATGCTGTGCAAATATCTGCACTTCTAGTTCACCTTTTCCTTTTGTTTACATCAAGATTTTAATAGAATGACTGTCACAGAACAACCACTAAAGGCCACTGTTTGATAAGTTGCTGTAAAAACACACTTTAAAATGAGAATTTCCTTCCTAAATTCAGTCATCATGAAGGGTGATGGTGGTGGTGGTTAAAAAAATATTGAAGAAACATGTTTTCATGGAAGACCTCAATAAAATTCTGAGTTAANTTTTTTTTTACAGTAAGACAGATAGTAATTGTGAATGCTTTATTTAGATATTATAAAAATCAAAGAGATGATGAATGTCTAAGCTCTCAGGGTTAGTTGTTATTACCATTATTCACAAAATTGTAGTAAAGAATGCCATCACCCACTTGATCACCCAAACGCCAAACAGTGGCCACCACCAGTGAAACTCTCTGATGTCAGCTTGCACTGGTACAGTCAGTTCTGTCAGCAGAATGTCTCTTCTCTATATGTCTCTTTTCTACCTTCTTCTCTGGCCTACTTTCTACTTACTTAGTCCAGACCTTAGTCCTATAATTATGATGAATGACAGCTGAATTATTGCTGTTTATATTTTGCTTTAATACTTTGCGTTGTTGCTAAACTAATGTTTCTAATATGCAAATCTGATTCTTCTTCTCTGCTTTCATCAGTGACTCCATATTCTCTTTAGCATGATCTGATCTCTGCAAAACCTCCTGAATTATCTCTAGTAAACTCACAGTCGTAAATATCATAGTTCCCAAATCTCCACCCCCACCCTCATGCTACTTCTCTTTTCCTCCAACTTTTTATACTGTTTTACATGTCTACTGCTTGGAACCTTCTTCCAGCAATGTCTTCTCTACCCAAGCTGTGATACGGGAAACATGTCCCGAACTCTGAACAATCTCTTCTACAATAACTTTTAAGAGAGAAACAGCTACTTTGAATCTCTATGATAAACTTTAATGCTGTTTCTGCATTACTTTAATCTTCTGTTGCATTTATTCATTTACAAGCCTTTCAGTCCCACCAGACTATGCATTGCTTGAGGGCAGGAATTTCACATCTAATTTTGCATTCGTTCTCAGATCCAAGTAAAGTGCTTGGTGAATAATATGTATTTGATAAAATTTTGTATAAATTGTTTAATAAGTTGGATCCAAATAATCAGTTTATTCATATCCTCACACTTCTGTCCATTCATATTAATTTAAAGAACATATGTATTTTTGAAATTTCATACTTTGCTAGAAAGAGAAGTTTGCATTGGAAACTCAAGGATTCTGGATTACTTACCCACCATAATTTTGTACTGATTATATACCTACCATAATTTAACATTTCCACTAGTATCAGACTGAGCTCTAAATATATCTTTCTTCATTTATCTTATCCCATTGTTATTTCTAAACTAGATCCTACCTATGTCAAAATAACTCCCACTGATTGCATGGGGGCCCCGGTTTTCAGACATATTTTTGGAAAGAATACTTACTTAGGGTTTTCCTTCATCTGATATAGAATTCAAAAATAAATTTATGTTTGATGGACAAAGCTAGCAAAGATGCCTGGTATCTACTTAATTTGTCCTGTCACCAGGTATACACAATTACCCATTTATTTAGAAATAAAATGTAAGACTAAAAGCATTTAATTTTAATTGCCTCTGATGTGCACCATATTGTCACTTTTACTGGCTCACTATGGCTGCCCAGCTAGAATTTCTCTTTCATGCAAACAACAGGACTAAATTGAATTACATAAAAAGAAGCTACACACTGACTCCCAGCAGTATGTTTTGACAAAGCATTTTGTCTCCTTAAATGATTTCAGATGCTGCAGTCAAAAGTCTTGACTGCAAGTAATGGGTTCATAAAACCTATCTTAAAAAAAATTTTACCTGACAGTAATGCTGTGCAAATATCTGCACTTCTAGTTCACCTTTTCCTTTTGTTTACATCAAGATTTTAATAGAATGACTGTCACAGAACAACCACTAAAGGCCACTGTTTGATAAGTTGCTGTAAAAACACACTTTAAAATGAGAATTTCCTTCCTAAATTCAGTCATCATGAAGGGTGATGGTGGTGGTGGTTAAAAAAATATTGAAGAAACATGTTTTCATGGAAGACCTCAATAAAATTCTGAGTTAACTGACGTTCTAAATAGCAGTGACTTTCAGAGTCTAAAGTTTGAGTTGTTAAAGCAGCATCTGGCAAAAAATACTGCACATAGTAGTTTCTCAATAAATATATTCCTTCAGTAATTATGACACCTGTTCTTTAAAAACATTGCTTCATAGAGTCTGAATTTTACTCTATGGTATTTAACTATATCAAATAAAACATAAATAATTTCCATAATAAAATTGCATTCATATTTTAAAGATTTAAATATATACTTCTTTGCTTATTTACTCTTAAATCCATGCTGTGATGAAACAAATAAGATCTTAATAATGAATTTAAGGTTTATTTAGTGCCTAACTATATGCCTTGCAAGGTGTTAAACACTTTGTATAAATTTTCTTTTTAATCTTATCAATCTGATGAGATACTGTTTATAAAGAATCTACAAGAAACTGTTTTATTTCTTATAATTAATTTTTTCCATTAAGTAAAAATGTTATCTAATTATAATACCACAATATCAGAGTAATATATGGGAAACATTCAGTATCTTCACAGAATTACTTTTATTTTTTAAACTTCTCAACAACATGTTTGGACTGTGGCCTTATTTCTCATTGGGACATATTTCAACGCCTGATTTTTTTTTTTATTTTTATAAACTCTGCAACTTCTTTTAATATCTCAAATTCAGCTTCAGTTTTAACAAGGTGAATTCCACACCTGTTTTAGTTTGGCTTTTCAGTTCTGTGAAATAAACAGCAAAAGTGTTAGCATTATCTACTTTTTAAGAACTTAAAATTATCATTTTAAATATCAAGCACCATAGTTACTATCACAGTATGAATTTGAAAATGCCAAAAATTAATTGTAGACTCTCATATATTTTGTCAAGATTGGATACTTCCATTTTATTTTCTACCTTCAAAATTTTGCCAAATCCTATTCATTTCAATCTATGTTCTTCAGTCCAACCTTTTTTTCCCAAAGGCATTTGTTTCTTTGCAGGAGTTCCCAGAATGGTGTCAAATACGAATTGGTTCTAACTGACATTCTCTTTCTTAGCAAACTACTTCCACACTGTTAGAGAACTTTTATAGTGTAAGATTATTGATACTATTTTAGTTCTCTTCTATTCTAAGTAAAATATCTCATGTACTCTCTTGCTCATTTTATTTAATCAGTGTCTATAATTTGAAAATAGGAAGGAAATTAGATTTTGGCCTACAATGAGATAGTATTTGGGGGAATTATAATATCCCTGTACTCTTGCCTGGAAAATCCCATGGACAGAGGAGCCTGGTAGGCTGCAGTCCATGGGGTCACTAAGAGTCAGACATGACTGAGCGACTTCACTTTTACTTTTCACTTTCATGCATTGGAGAAGGAAATGGCAACCCACTCCGGTGTTCTTGCCTGGAGAATCCCAGGGACGGGGGAGCCTGGTGGGCTGCTGTCTATGGGGTCACACAGAGTTGGACACGACAGAAGTGACTTAGCAGTAGCTGTGTGATAGTAAAGATTTACTGATTTACTCTATTGAAGAAGGGATGGCAATCCATTTTTTATCCATCTTATTCTATAATATTGCCATTAGTATGTATTCCAAATCTATACTACTTTTACAAAGTCTCTAGGAAGGGCCTCTATGAATCAGCATGTGTAAATCCTTGAATCTTGAGATTGAGACAGCATTTAAGATGTCCATCCCTGAAACTATTTTGCTATTCACTGCGCATCATTTCTTCACCACAGGGAGAAACTTCAGAAAATATTGAATTCAACACTCTCATAGCAGTATTTGTTTACTCTCTTGCTTAGGAAAAATGTTTTAGCATCTCTCACACTTATGACATTTCTAAGAATTGAAGAACCATAGTGTTAGAACTGAAGTATATCTTAAATATGGTTTAGTTATTCAGAAGGACAAAATTGTGACTCTAACACAATTCATCCACTTGGAAAACTCAGGAGGCAAATAAATAGAAGGACCAAGATGGAGTCTCCTGTCCATACCTGGTCATCTTTACCCCTGGACTCTAGATGCAATTAGTGTGAAAGCATCCCTCTCTCCTTCCCCCAGTCTCTTACCAGGACTAGAAACTCTTATCTTTTGCAATACTTCACTTCCCTATTTACTCCAGGTCAAGTGCTCTCATAGAAAGGGAATCTGTGAGGATCAAGGGATTGAACATTAAGCAAAGACAATTGTATTGTGTTGACATGCCTGGGACTTTGTAACCTTGAGTAAATTATGTAGTTGCTTTAAACCACAGTTTGGCCATCTCTAAAATTAAGATAATTGTATTTATTCATAGCATAGTTTGAGGAATTTATGTGCTAATTCATGGAATGCATTTATCCCAGCATATAGAAACCTTCAACAAATATTAAACACTGCTTCTTTTAGGGGGCACACACTGACTGAAACCGCCCACCCTGGCCAGGCACCATAGTAACTATTTGCATGAGCTGTTTTATGACAGGAGGTCCTGGTAAGGAACACAGAATTAATAAGCTACCACCAACCGGAAGGGTTCAGGAAAGGTCAAAAGGAGACACCACATGTCTGACCACCTCCCAGAATCCTTCTCTCTGGCATCCATCTTGGCTGAACAAGGCGTGCACTACCAGGAAGGACTCTGAGTCAAAATGATTGGCTAAAGACAACCTGGAAACTAACCCCATCACCATAAAACCTGAGACTGCGAGCCACATGGCAGAGCTGTTCTCCTGGGTTCCCTTACCCTACTGCTCTCCACCTGGGCACCCTTTCCCAATAAAATCTCTTGCTTTGTCAGCACATGTATCTCCTCGGACAATTCATTTCTGAGTGTTAGACAAAAGCCCAGTTTTGGGCCCTGGAAGGGGTCCCCCTTCCTGCAACACTTCTAGATTTGTTACATTGTGTCTGGTCAGTTGGTATGGGCAGAAGTGAAGATGAGTGGTTTCTTGATGTATAATTTATTGTGTCTCAAAATCAGTAATTTATAGGTTTCTATTTAATATTCTTAATTTTTAAACATTTTATTTAATTATAGTATTACTGCAAAAGGGTAAATTGTATGTTTTGCATACAAGTTTTCATAAAAATATCTTGTAACTGCCATATATCAAGAAATAGTACATAAGTGAGTACCTGTGGGCTTTCTTCCTCACTATTCTCCTAATTACCGTTGACTAGTCTACCTGTTTAAAAATTTTCTGTAAATGCATTTTCTGTGAATGGAATTTGTGTCTGGTTTGTGTTTATAAGATTAACTTATGTTGCTAAGTGTATCAGTATATGTTTATTCTCATGACATGGAAATATCAGATTATATATTCACTCTAAAGGTGATGTATGGTTGTTATTATGACTAAAGCTAGTAATGTCTACTATTGTTATCTTCTAGTGTATTTTTCATTTCACTTATATACATCAGTTATGTTTGTTTGTTTTCCATATTTTCTAATTCTTTGTTAAAAAATTATAAGTTCTTGCCCCATGCCTCCATTTTTATCCCAAGTTCTTTGATCGTCTTTTTGATCATTACCCTAAACTGTTTCTCGGGTAGATTTCTTGTCTCCTATTGCCAGTTCTTCTGGGGTTTTATCTTGTTCCTTCTTGTGTAATATATTCCTCTGTCACCTTGTTTTGTCTAAATTGCTATTTTTAAGTATGTGGTAGATTAGTTACGTTTTCTCCTGGAGAAGTAGCCCTCTGTAAGAGATGTCCTATATATTCCAACAGTGCACTCTTTTATTATCATCCAAGTGCCAAGGCCAGCTGATCCCAGAGTAGTATCTAACCTGCATTTGTGAATTCTGTATATAGGTTGTGGGCACACTGTTTTCTTGCCTCTGGTTTCTGTCCTGTCTTGGACAAAGTTGGTCTAGAGGTTTCTGCAGGCTTCCTGGCAGGAGGGGCTGGCGCCTGCCCACTAGTGGATGGAGATAGGTCTCGGCCCTCTGGCAGACAGGGCCATTTCTAGGGATGTATCTAGTAGCAGCTGTGGGATTAGGAAATCGTTGGGTGGTCTATCTGCTGATAGGTCCACCTGTATTCCCACTCAGTTCTTTAGCCTGAGGCATTCCAGCACTGGATCCTAGAGGCTGTTGGATGGGGCCAAGTCTTGGGGATAATGATCCAAGCATGTTATCAGCCCCCACGAGAGATGCAGATGAATATTCCCAGATATGTTCACCACCAGCATCTTTGTCCCCAGAGGGAGCCACAGCTGCTCCCTGCCTCCCCAAGAGACCTTCCAAGATGAGCAGGGAGGTCTGGCCTAGTCTGTTATGAAATTACTGCTTTTCCTCTTTGTCCTGGGGCTTCCCAGGTGGCTCAGCTTCCCTTGTAGCTCAGTTGGTAAGGAATCTGCCCATAATGCAGGAGACTTGGGTTTGATCCCTGGGTTGGGAAGATTCACTGGAGAAGAAAATCACAACCCACTCCAGTATTCTTGCCTGGACTATCCCATGGACAGAGAAGCCTGCAGGCTACAGTCCATGGGGTTGTAAGAGTTGGACACAATTTAGCAACTAAAACACCACCCTTGGCTCTGATGTGAACAATATTTTGTGTGTGCCTTTGAGGGCAATCTCTATTTCCCCTAGTCCTGTGGGGCTCCTGCAATCAAGCCCCACTGGCCTTAAAGTGAAATGGTCTGGGGGCTCCTATTCCCAGTGCTGGACCTGCAGACTGGGATCCTGACATGGGGCTTAAAGTTCTCACTGTGGCAGGAGAACCTCTGTAATATAATTATTCTCCAATTTGTGGATTGTGCATCTGAGAATTGTGGAATCTGACTATATGATGAGTCCACTCTCCTCAGTTCAGTTCAGTTCAGTTGCTCAGTCACGTCCAACTCTTTGCAACCCCATGAATCGCAGCACGCCAGGCCTCCCTGTCCATCACCATCTCCCAGAGTTTCCTCAGACTCATGCGCATCAAGTCAGTGATGCCATCCAGCCATCTCATCCTCTATTGTCCCCTTCTCCTCCTGCCCCCAATCCCTCCCAGCATCAGAGTCTTTTCCAATGAGTCAACTCTTCGCATGAGGTGGCCAAAGTACTGAAGTTTCAGCTTTAGCATCATTCCTTCCAAAGAACACCCAGGGNGATACAATCCCTAACCAGAAAGCCATGGAAGGCAGCAGGTGGGCCCTCACCTGTGTGCACGTGCTCTGAGCAGGAGTGTCAGGAAGTACACAAGCATCATCTTTCCCTGTGAAGAGGCTCTGAGAGAAGTGATAGGGGAATACAAACCAAGCATCCTGTGTTTGTGGAGTGCTGGTGACAGGCAATACAAGCACCCCCAAAAAATCTCAGTGTAATATTCCGTCACTCCAGAGAAAAGATTGAAGCTCACAATTGTCAAGAGTTGGAGGGAAACTGTCAAGAGCACAGTAAACCAGCTGTGCACAACGTGAAACGAACCATCAGTCTTGCAGTGGGTAAAAGTTCCAAATCGTCATCAGAATAAAAAAGAAAAACAAAGGCTGTCAGTGCTACAACATGGAAAGTCCTGAGCCACCAAAGCCCAAGGTCTCTGCCAGCCTCTCCTTCTCACTCCTTATGACTATGTGTACATCTGCTACAATAATGCTATTAGTCTGCAACAGGTTGGAGAACTTGGAGCCACTTCCTGCAAAGGACGGGGCTACCTAGTAACATTTGCTTGACTATTTTTTGTGTGGTTTTATAGGCAGATTCTTCAAGGTATGGATCCTGGCTTTGCTGCATGGTCTAGGGTAAGTTATTTAACCTCTGTAAAACACACCTCAAGAGTCTTGAATGATGATTATGAGAATATCTATAAAATACTGAGCACAGCACTGGGAACACAGTAGGTGCTCAAAATGACAGTTGTTAATGTCATTTTCATTATTAAAACTCAGACCTTGCCTTTGAATAGCTCACAATCTAATGAGAAAAGCAAACCTAGTTATGACTCATGTAGGATAGGATAGAATGGTTTTATAAGTGTAGGTTGTGGTTATTTAAGATAAACTTTTGTATAATCTGTTCCAGGTAGACGGTGACAGCATTTGCAAAAACTTAAAGGAAAAATCACGAAGCCTCTTAACAGGCTAGGAGAGTGTTCTAGATTCTAGAACACATCAAGATCTTTGTCTGCTCTGGAAAGGCAGAGATGTGGGATGCTAGCACCTTCAGGCAGCTTGGAGCTCAACTTTGTCTGCACCAGGGACACTTTCAAAATTCCAGTGCCCATTCAACAAATATACCAAGACAATTCAATGAAGAATGGACAGTCTGTTAAACAAATGGAACTCAAACAGTTAATATCAAAATATGCAAAATCTCATAACATAAATAAAAACCAACTCAAAATGATCATAGATCTAAATGCAAGAACTAAAGCTATAAGACCTCTAGAGTTAACACAGGAGAAAGCCTTCATGACTTTAGGTTGGGCAAAGAGTTTTCAAATATGACACAAAAGCACAATCTATAAAATGAAAACTGATATCTTGTACATCATGAGGAATTAAAAGCATTTGCATTTCAAAAAGCACCAATGAGAAAATGAAAAGACAAGTCAAAGACTGGGAGAAAATATTTGCAAATCACATGTCTGATAAAAGTCTTGTTTACAGAATATATAAAGAACTCTCACAAGCTTCTAATAAGAAGACAATTTGATGGGAAAAATGGGCAAAAAATTTGAATAGACATCTCACTAAAGAAAATATACAAATGGCTAATAAGTACTTGAAAAGATATTCAATACCATTAGTCATTACAGAAATACAAATTAACAATTAAAAATACTGACAATTCTATGTGTTAGCAAAATGAAACCCCTAATCATTGCTGGTAGGACTGTAAAATGGAATATAGTTTAGCAGTTTCTTAAAAAGTTAAACATAAACTTACCATATGACCCAGCAACTCTGCCTCTAGAAATATACCTAAGAGAAATATAATACCTAAGATAAATATAAAATACCTAAGAGAAATATAAACATATTTCTACACAAAGGTATGCCCACAAATGTTCACAGTAACATTATTCATAATAACCCTAAACTGGAAACAATTTAAACGCCCATCAACTGCTGAATAAATGAAATGTGGCATATTTATGGGGGGAGTACTGTTCATCAATAAAAAAGACCACGCTACAACACAGATGAACCTCAACAATATTATGAAAAGTGAAGGAAGCCAGATGAACAAGACTACACATAGTCTGATTCTGTTTACACGGATGTCCACAAGAGATAAATGGATAGAGATAGAAAGTAGATTAGTGGCTGTCTAAGGCCAGACAAGAAGCAAGAATTGACTGCAAACTGGTAGTAGGAAATTTGGAGGATGGTGGAAACATTGTAAAACTACATGATGGTAATGGCTGCACAATTCTATAAACATGAATTTTAAATAAACTGAATTGATAATTATAATGGGTAAATTTTATGCTATCTACAATAGATGTCAATAAAGCTGTTTTTAAAATTCCAGTGTCCAAGACTCTCTCCAGATCCATTACACCAGAATCTTTGGGGCTGGGACCCAGGCATTGGTATTTTTTAAAGCCAGATACTTAAACTGAACTATCCAAATGTTTGCTTTGAACTTAAACTATCAGATGTCATCAGGGATAATACTGATGGTCAGTACTACACCTTATCAATTTGGGGTAATATTGCAATTGGAAATGGGGTCAGATAGTTGAGATCCTGAAAACTCAAAACCGTCAACCTAGCCTCTCACAGCTGCTGTAATGATAATCAAATATTTTGTACCTATTTAGGGTATGTTTGGCTGCAAGCAATACAATCTTATTTTCAGCATCTTAAATCATGATTACTTTTCATTAACAGATAGTCTGGAAGTAGGCAAACTAAGTTCGTTTTGGAAATTCAGTTGTCTCATTAAGGACCAAGGCTCTTCACATTCTTGAATTTTATCATTCATCCCATGTGCAGGCAGGATCTCTCCTCACGGTCAGAAAATGGTTGCCAGATCTCCAAGCTACTCATTCTTACATGACAGTATCCCAAGGAGAAAGTTGGGGCAGGAAGGCTGGGGGTAACGACAGAAATTTCTCTTTATATACCTTTCCCTTATTAGAAAGGAAGAACTCTTTCTCAGAAGTCCCAAGAACCCCATCCTTTGTAACATCTCTGCTGAAACTGGGTCAAAGGTCCACCTGTTAGCAAGGGAGAGGGAAGACTGGCTGCTGGAGAGGAACAAAAGCATCTGCGGTATCCCTTGTGATCATATGGTGTTTTACAGTTATGCATATGTAGCAGACAATGTTCCTAATTACAAGCAATAGAAAATGTTCCTGGCTAATTTAACCAGAAAATGACTTTATTCATGGGATTTTGAGTAATTCAGAGTTGTCAGGATAGCTGAAGAATGAGGCTTGAGGTTAAGCTGTCAGAAACAATGTCTAAAATCATGAGCATTATTCTAATGAAGAAGCCCCTGCTGCTGTCCCTCTCCACACACAACACCTACAGTTTGCACCATTGCTGGTTCTCTGCTGAGAATTTTATCTTGTTTCATTGTTATTGTCGTGGCCATCAAAGAGAGAGAGAGAAAGTGTGCTACCCAACCTTGGCTGTTGGGTCACTGACTCCCAGGTCAAAGTGTACTGTGAATCATTTGACTGGTGGAGCCGAGGTCAGATTATTTTACCTGGCTGCTAAGCAGTCTGAGAAGATGCGTATGTGGCATTTTGGGTATTTCTAATGGAAGAAAGTCTTTATCCTCAACCAACACTTATTAAGTGGAGAGTTCCTGATGTAGATAGAGCTTTAGATACAAGCGAGCTAGAGTGAATCACACATGTCCACCTCAGTGTTAACGATCCCATCTGATTCTCACAGCCTCTTGTGGTCATCTTCATGTTATTGAAAGAGTTCAAAGGTGCCTTGCCATGTTCCAAAATCTAAGTTCCACAGTAATACACAAGGAAGCAAAGACTAGTGTCCAAGACATGCACTGGGCACTGTTGGGGCAAATTACTAGAAAACAAAACAGATGTCCATGATTAGGTGTTTGTTAATAAACATTTGTTTATTAGATGGAGTCCATTTGTTTATTAACATTGTCTACATTGCCTAAGAAACCAAGTCCAGTCTACACTCTTCTCCCCTAAGCTTTACTGCCTCTCTCTCAGGGCTTGGTACATTTATTTGTACCATCTGTGGTATTGGAATATAAGATTCCTATAGCTAGAAACAATTTTCATCAATAATAAATTGCGATAGAAATATTTGCAATTAAAAAGAAAAAAATTACACATGATAACTTGCAACTTGGACAATGAAACTCCAACTAACATTTAAAAAAAATGAGGTAGTTTTTATGTGGTATTAAGAAGAGATCTTCAGGATGTATTATTAAGCAGAAAAATAAGTTTCAAAACAATATGTATAGTATATCTCCAATACAGTTCTAAGACATTAAACTATATTTTGTGTGTGTACCAAACGATTAATAGCAGTTGTCTCAGGGTATGTGAACAAGAACCTTCACTTTATCTACTATATATTTAAAAAAAATGTTTTACAATAACATTATTTTTGTAAGCAACAGAACATGTGACAAATGAATTTTTAATTGAGCCAAGAGATTATTTGCTAAACCATAAAGGCAAGGGTCTCAGCTGTTTAGAGGATGGGAGGGTGGAGATGGGGAGACTGTCCATGTTACCTAAGGGCTCTTTCGCCTCTAGGGCTGAGATACTGAAATGAAAATGAATGAGTCACTCAAAGGGTACAGTCTGTGGGAGAGGGAAAAGGCAAGAAGCTTGGCATTCCATGAGAAGCTGGGTCCTCAGCCACTGGGGCCAGAGAGGTCACCTGCAGCCGAAGTCATGGAATACCGAGAGGATTCCACGCAGCGGAAGAGTCAGTTCTTGGTCACAGATCTGGAGAGGATCAGAAGAGCGATTAAGATCAATGCCATGTGTCAAAGAGGCTGGACCCTCCTTGCAGACTGGGTAAGAGGAGCTGGGCTCAGGTTGGGTCTAGGCTTTCTTCTCAAGCACAGCTGCTCAGGCAGGAAGTTGCAAGTTATCATGTGGAATTTTTTTTTTCTTTTTAATTGCAAATGTTTCTATCGCAATTTATTATTGATGAAAATTGTTTCTACCTATAGGAATCTTATATTCCAATACGACAGATGGTACAAATAAATGTACTAAGCCCTGAGAGAGAGGCAATAAAGCTTAGGGGAGAAGAGTGTAGATTGGACTTGGTTTCTTAGGCAATATAGACAAAGAGTTGACCCTGGGTGACTCCAGAGGAGAATCTCTGATCAAATGGTTGGCTTTGGGCAAGTCTTCCTGAGAAAAATGGCTTTAGTACTGATGGAACATCCCAACCCAGGCTTCCCCCTGAAGGGTGTATGTATATGACCTGGGCTTTAGTTGCGGGAGCTGTGGTGGTGGGAACCCTCATGCTCTAACCCTGAAATGCTTAGGCTTCTGCTATAAAAGAACAAAGAAAGAATGGCTACTATGTACCAGCTTGGGCTTTCCTGTTGGCCCAGTGGTAAAGAATCTGCCTGCCAATATGGGAGACATGGGTTCGATTCCTGGTCCAGGAAGATCCCATATGCCACAGAGCAGCTAAGCCTGTGGACCACAGCTACCGAGCCTGTCCTCTAGAGTCTGGGAGCCACAGCTGCCGAGGCCCACGTACTGAACCCGCGCTTCCCGACAACGAAAGCCCCCGCAACAAGAATCTCGCGCTGGGAAACTAGGGTAGCCCCACCCCCTCTCCAGGATTAGCGAAAAGCCCGCACAGCAATGAGGACCCTGCACAGCCATAAATTAATAAAACTATGAAAGCACTACTGTGACAACATTAAAAAATGAACCAGCTCCAGTTTGTGCCGTGAGTCCCGCTGGTGTGTCTGGAGAAAGTCAAGGCAGGCAGCGTTGCTCCTCACAGGTCGGAATGCCTGACGCCTGGTGGTGGGTGCTCCCCGCAGACCTGCCAGCCCCGGGCTGGCCCGCCCTCCTAAAGGCAGTAAGAGCCCTGAGTCGTGACAGAGACATTCACCGGTCTAATGCAGAGGCCCCCGGCCTTGTTTGGCACTGGGTACTGGTTTCACGGAAGACAATTTTTCCACAGACAAGGGGGCACAGGTGGGATACAGTTTCGGTTTTGCCACTCAGCTCCGGTGCAGTGCCCCAGTTCCTAACAGGTCCTGGACCAGTACTGGTCCGCGGCCTGAGGGTCTGGTGGATGGGGGCGCTTACGTATCTGAAGCAAGGTCCTGGAGCGACTTCCCTCCACCTGCAGTGCGGATGGCAGGCGGCAGGGCCAGCAGAACACGGCGGCAGCCTCCGTGATGGGGCAGGGGGAGGTTACCAGTTCCTGGGGGAACTGACTTCTGGTCTTCTTGTTGGTTACCAGGGAAACTAGCGGGGCGGCGCACCCTCACCGCCCCCATGATATCGACCAGGTGATCTAATTGGAACGATAACTGGCTGGGACTGGACGCAAGTACCTAGGTGTTCTGGTTTGGCTGCGTGATGAAGAGGGAAGGCCTGTTAGGAGAGGAGGCTAGAGCTAAGGCAGGCACTGGTCAAGCAGCGGAGGTACAGAGAACAAGGGACCAACCTTCCTGGGTGGCCTGATCAGACACCCGCTCAGCAGGGAAGGACACCCTGGCTGAGGGGTCCACCACACTGTCATCTTTACAGCTCACCCTCCCCACTCCCTACCACACGTGTGACGTCTGTCAACACAGGTGTCACAAATCACTGGTGAAGACCTTACAGAGGCAGAAATCTAGAACAATCATGTGAGGCAAAGAAGGAAGAAGGTTTCCCCAGAAAGATCCTTCACCATCCATTTGTGAATTTCTGGCCAAGTCTCCTTGGCCAGTTCTCATGCTAAAGACATGACTTTGTGGGCAGCTTACAGAACAATTTGGCATATATAACATTTGGGGTTTTTTTCCTTCTCCATTTTGTTTTGCTTTGCGATATCAAAGTAATCTAAGCCACTACACATAGCTTCTATCCCATGACTTCAGATGAACGACCTCCAGATGTGCTACAGATGTACAGTCTGTCCAAAATATAGCAGTTGTAAAGATGTAAATGTCCACTCTCAGGGGACAGTATAGCATAACATACCACACATGAGCCTGACTGCTTGGGATAGAATTCTGACTCTACCCCTAGGGCAAGTTTCTAACTTCTTTGTGCTTCAGTTTTTTCACCTGTAAAATGATGAGAATTATAGTACCAGCCTCATAGGGATGTTATGAGGATTAAATTAGTTAACTATCTTTTTTACAAAAGAGTATGTAGTTAGTAGTGCCTAAAGCATAGTAAGTGTAAACACTGTTATCACTGAAGAATCCTGTTGGCTGTTCCTACAGGACCTCACAAGGTTGAAGTAAGTGGATGAATGGGCCTTGGGCATCATGGTTCGAGAAGCTTAGCTTTACAGATCTAGAAAAGTGATCGCCTCAGCGAGGTCACAGTTAAGGGGACTAAGGGGATTATCCCATGCAGACTAGATTCACAAACTCACAAAAGAGTTTATTGCCTGTCTGCCAAAGTGTTTAACTGCAGCAAGGCAAAGGTGCCAATGTTACAGGCATTCGTGTAGCACTCCCTCCTAAGAAAAGTTACATGGGAAACCGAGTTTTAACTTGAAGGTTACTTGTGAACGTGGCAGAACTGTGCTGACTTAATGCCAACATCCCTACCATACGAGGAGAAAACTGGGTCCTTGTGTACAAAAGGGGACGTGTCTTCCAGTTGTCTGGTCAGGAAACTCCCTCCTGTGAACAGCGCTGACACAGCTCTGGTTCTGGTTCTACACAGAATATCTCACTGTTGATGACATGCTTTCTTTGAGACTGTGGACCAAAAGGAAGGTCAAAAGCTTCAGATAGGCTAATATTGGACCCTGGGTACATCTGAAACTTCTTAGACATTGCAGCTTCAAGTGAACTTCTTTCAAACGGACCTAGGGCAGAGTGGAACTTCCATTGCAGAATAAGTGAAGATTTTGATGTATAATAGAATGAAGGAATTTATATTTACCTGAACTCTTCCAAAGGACAGCCTTTTGCAGAGTCGAAGACTGTTTGATGAGCCACTTGACATCAATGCGTGTGTGTTGGGGGTGGGCGGTGGATATGCTTAGACAAACCAGATTGTCAGTGGACTGCAGTCTGAGGAGCAGTGGTCTAGTCACTACAGGGCTTTCATTTAACAGAGCTGGAAGCCAGGTTTAAAGAAGTGAGTGCTGTGCTAGGGTCAGAAAGAGAAGTAGTACCATGTATAGAGGGGCAGCCAGGAAGAAATGGACTTGTCAGATTCACATGTTTGAGGCCGATGCCACACAGGGATTGGGGCTATAAAGCAAATCTCTTACTTCATGTCTTACCTACCTCTCCCGGTGCAGAAGAGCACCTTGCAGAGCCCGGCGCCCAAGAGCTCTGGAATTCAGCCTACTTCTTGAGCCCCACTCTCCATCTTCCCAATGATTTTGTGAGCTCAGCTATTAGTCTTTCTGTGAATTCCCTTTTAGGCTACTTAGAATTGCTTTCTGTTGTTCGCAGCCAAAATTTTTGAATGATATATTCTTATTTTGAAATATATCCTCTCCTTCACTGTTCTTTCCTCTCTCTCTCTCTCTCTCTCTCTCTCTCTCTCTCTCTCTCTCTTTCTCCCTATTGATTTACACAAACACACAATGGCAATAAGGAAGAAAATCATTTCAGAATAGAGTCCAGCAAGAAGTGACATCAATACACAAAGTTCATGTTACACATTTCCATGCCTTTTGTTCAGGTGAGAGCACATTAGAATCTAAGCTTCCTAGGAGCCAAAGTGAAGACAGGAACAAAATTTGTACACAATTCTGTGCCCACGGGAAACAAAAAACCCCATAAACTAGTAGCTCCAGGAAGCCATGCCTGACCTGACACCAAAGAACAATTTCTCCCGTGGATCCTCCTACAACACAGAATGAAAAAGTGAACGTCACCCTGCATGATATCTACACACTAAATACAATAGAGGTTCATAAAACTGCAGAGCAGAAAAACTGAATCTAATCTCACCCTTTCACCAAAGCATAATTCAGTCAGATCACCTCTGTGAACAATAAAGCAATATATCCCAGTTATTGGGATGGGTCTGGTTGAACTTAGGGACAGATTTGAAAGAGCTTCAGGCAATTCTCATTTAATAAGGTATGTTTTTCAACCGATCTTTGGAAGGATACTGAGCCACATTAAATTTCAGATTATACTTTCTGACAAGTACCTGGAATGCAGCTCTTCAGTGTTTGGGGGTTAATAATAAACTCATTATGTTTCAACAGCTGACTGAACCGGGATTAAGGCTAACATATTTTGTGAGATGTTAAAAATCTGAGAAGGTGATGTACTTGAAGGGAGAACCAAAACCAACCCAGCTTTTATCAGAGGTAGATTAAGGCAGTACCTATGAAGAGGGTCAAATCTTCTCACATACATGTTCACATCAGCACTACTCACATAGCCAAAAGGTAGAAGCCACAAGGTATCCATCATCCATAGATGAATGGATAAACAAAATGTGGTCTACACATACACTGGAATAATAGTCAGCCTTTAAGAATGAAGGCAATTTGACATAGAGCACAGCATGGATGAACACTGAAGACTTTATATTAAATGAAATAAGCCAGTCACAAAAGGACAAGTATTTATACAATTCCTCTTCTATGAGATGCTTTGAGTAGTTAAATTCATAGACACAAAGTAGAATGATGATTGCCAGGGGATAAGGAAGAGGAGCACTAGTTTAATGGGTGTAGAGTATCAGTCTGGGAAAGTGAAAAGATTCTGGAGGTGGATGGTGGTGTTGGTTGCACAATTTTGTGAATATACAGAGTGCCACAGAACTGCACACTCAAAAATGGTTAAAATGGTAAATTTTGTTGTGTATCTTTCACTCTAATTAGGAAATAAAGCATGGAAAAAAGTAAATTAGGAAAACTTCAAAAAAAATGGATGAATGGTCTCAAAATTTGACACCTTAGAGCCTCANTTGCTGGGAGGGATTGGAGGCAGGAGGAGAAGGGGATGACAGAGGATGAGATGGCTGGATGGCATCAACGACTCGATTGACATGAGATTGAGTGAACTCCGGGAGTTGGTAATAGACAGGGAGGCCTGGCGTGCTGTAATTCATGAGGTCGCAAAGAGTCGGACATGACTGAGTGGCTGAACTGAACTGAACCACGTCCTTATAAAATGTTATCTCATCTCAAATCTTATTCGTCACAACAAATAAAAGGGACCCAATGTATAGGAGCTAAATATTGCTCTTCTTATTAGGCTATTATTTTTCCAATCTGTGAAAAATCAATTTTACGAGTTTTTACCAGAAAAAAATTAAAAATATGAAGATTATAAAGCATCAGAGTGCATCACACAGAGTAATGGCAAAAACTGTTTTGTGAAAACTTTACATTCTATATATGTATGGCTGTTGTGGATTTTAGTGCCTTTCTGATTATGGGTTGTATAATTTTGTGAGAGCTGCCATAACAAAGTACCACTAACTAGATCACTTAAGCAACAGCAGTGTATTGTTTCACAGTTCTGAGGCTAGAAATCTTTGATCGAGATTTCAGCAGGATAGGTTTCTTCTGAGGGTTGTGAGGGAGAATCTATTCCATGCCCCCCTCCTATTTACTGTTGGTTTTCTGGCAACCTTTAGTGTTCCTTGGCTTATAGACACATCACCCAGATCTCTGCCTTCATATTCGTACAGCATTCTCTATATGTGGATTTCTCTTTCTGTGTGCAGATTTCTCCTTTTAATAATGACACAGTCATGTTGTGTTCAGGCCCATACTAATGACTTCTTAACTCATCTGCAGAGACCTTATTTCCAAATAAATCCACATTCAGGAACACTTGGGAACTAGGAGTTTAATGTCTCTTTGGGCCCCAGTTTCAACCCAGAAGATAGGTCATGATCAAAAAGTTTGAAAGTCTCTGCCTAGGCGTCCCTTATACACATTTAGCCCATAAAACCAAGCTACTCAAAAAGAGCAAAATTGTGTATTGATTTAAGGATGCACTATAGTATAAAGTGTACTGATTTGGGGTGGTCCTCTCTGACCCTAATAATCACAGGCAAATAATTTGTATGATTCTAATTATACTTCTTTCTATTTGAGCAGCTGACACACATCTTTCAAGGTGCTTAGAAAGTTAATAAGAAAGCTGAATAATGATTTGAAGGTCATATTTATGTCTACCTAAACTAAATTTTTTATTGGACCTTTAAAGCATAGCCAATATTTATGTAACGCTTTAGTTATTTATTAAAATATATTATCAAAATATGTTTCTATTAATCAAATATAATTCTTAAGATTGAGTTCTTTCTGGGGATGTATGTAGATGCTAGGTATTTACAACTAGCTGCATATATTTATTCCCTAATTCTTAATCACAGTACTGTATGCAGTCATCAATTTTCTGACAACCATCTGCTTAGATGTCACTCATTCCTTCCACCCCATCTAGTTGAAATTAAAATATTGACAGAAATAATTTTTGCATGGAAAGTGGAAAAGCTAATAGGGTTGGAAAAACTAGATTGGTTTTTGCATGCTTTGCCCCTGACAATATTCTGACAGTTTTTCACTTCTTCAAGTCATGCACTACTATAGGAAAATAAAATATAAAGCAAAAATATGAGCATAGTGTTAAGGCTGATTTCTTCTGATGGTCTTAAAATATTCCTGAAACATTAAAAAGAAAGAAAGAAAAAAGACTGCAAAGCTGTAACTATCATATCTTATGGTGACTATATGTAGTTAGATGAGTAGCAATAGTAGACATAAAATGTTATTCTGCCCTTTTACAAATGCATAATGACAATAACAGCAATAAAACATAAGTAATGAATGGAGAAAACTGTTCAAAAAGCTTTACAGTATACCAATTACAAATTTACTTTGAAATTGTTTATATCCCTAGTATATACCTTATTAAAGATACTTAATAGTTAAATGATCCAATCTAAATTCTTTTCGACCTTAGCAAAGGCTATTCAGCCACTGAAAAATTCTAAGCTTCGATTTTAGAATTTCCCTAGCCGGTACATTATTAAACTGAAAACTTGATTTCTTACTCTTGAAGACCTCACAAACTAATAAATTAATGTGTCAATAAATGGTTTGGGTTTATCCTCCTCAAAACATAAAGTAGTATCTCCCAGGGGAGTGGGAGACATAAATACTCACAATTTATTTGATTGAAAAATTTCATTCATGTAGGCAATAGATGACTACATGACTAATAGTGAAGTCAAGTGAATAAGGTTATGTTAAAAGGATGCACTGATCAGGACAGGGATTAAGAGCAAAGAATGAATGGCTGTTTGAAAGAATCAGGTTTAGTCACAAGGTCCATAAAAAAAAACAGAAGCAAGAAAATAAAGTTGTTTCCTTTGTGCTCTTTTCTAATGCATTGGAGGATTTTTTCAGGCTTGAATCACAAATGCCTAACATAGAGCAAATCTTTTGTCAATGATTCCTGGGTGTCTCAGAGACCTTCCCAACATCATTCCACAACCCCCCTTTTCTAAATCGTATCTCTGGCCATATCGCTTACTGTACCTTAGGATGGGTACTTGTATATCTCCCTGTGTTGATTTTATTTTCTTCTTGTCAGATTACTTTCCTTCTCTTCCTCCCAATATGTTTGTAGTTATTTATACAGATGAGTAAGTGGTTTATGGGTAAATTCCCCAAGCCAGATTAAGGAGTCCTCAGAGACAACGATAGCAAATGTGTCTTAAAACTATTTTTGTTCCTAGAGCTAAGAACATATAAGTCCATAATAAAACTGACTTTGTATTTTGCAGCAGAGAAACTGCAACAACATACCCTAGTAAAAATTTTGCAGAGGTCGTGAGAGCTGTCTGCTGACTTATTTTGCACTCCAGTTTAGGCCATAATGTTCAGCTTTCAAAAGGCTTCGGGAAAATAGTAACAACAACAACCCCATCACCACCACCACCACTAAATAAGCTTTTCCTCTTATTCTCTTATTCCTGCCTCTATGTCTACTGACAGGACAGCTTTCTTTCAAAGCTATTACAGCTCTCTTCTGCGCTAAGGATTTTAGGTCATCTTGCACTTTGCAATTGTTTTATTGCTGTTGCTGCTCTTGGTCAGGTGAGTTGTGTGTTGGCTTTAGGGTGGATTCATACAAAGGAAGGAGCTTCCCTGGTGGCTCAGATGGCAAAGAATCTGCCTACAATGCTGGAAACTTGGCTTTGATCCCTGGGTTGGGAAGATTCCCTGGAGAGGGAAAGGCTACCCACTCTGATATTCTTATCTGGAGATTCGCATGGACAGAGGAGCCTGGAAGGCTACAGACCATGGGGGCCCAAAGAGTTGGATATGACTGAATGGCTAACACTTTCACTTTCTTTATACAAAGGAAGTCACTGGTTTTAAAAGAAAGTCAAAGCAAGTTTATCTTGCAGCTCTAACAGTAGAAATGTGTTTTATTTTAGCATACATTTCTTCGTTAAAATGTTTGATGACTCAAAGCACAGACTTTTATTCTGTGTTTTTTCTTGAGGTCTAAGGGGACACAGTAATTGCCCTCTGCTCTTCCCCAGTAGCCTATTGGACACCTTCTGATCAAGGCAGCTCATCTTTCAGCATCATATCTTTTAGCGTTTTCATAATGTCCATGGGGTTTTCCAAGCAAGAATCCTGGAGTTAGTTATCATTTCCTGTTCCAGTAGACCACATTTTATCAGAGCTCTTCACCTTGACCTGTCTGTCTTGGGTGGTCCTGAATGACATGGCTCATGGCTTCATTGAGGTATACAAACTCTTTTGCCACAGAAGCAGAAGAGATTAAGAAGAGGTGGCAAGAATACACAGAACTATACAAAAATAGTCAATGATCCATATAACTATGATGATGTGCTCACTCACCTAGAGCCAGACATCCTGGAAGGTGAAGTCAAGTGGGTCTTAGGAAGTAACTCTATGAACAAAGCTAGTGGACGTGATGGAATTCCAACTAAACTACTTAAAATCCTAAATCACAACGTTGTTTAAAGTGCTGCACTCAATATGTCAGCAAATTTGGAAAACCTAGCAGTGCCCAAAAAGAATGAAGGGATGGAGCCAAAGCAAAAACAATACCCAGTTGTGCATGTGACTGGTGAGAGAANCCTTAGAAGAAAAGTTATGACCAACCTAGGTAGTATATTCAAAAGCAGAGACATTACTTTGCCAACTAAGGTCCGTCTAGTCAAGGCTATGGTTTTTCCTGTGGTCATGTATGGATGTGAGAGTTGGACTGTGAAGAAGGCTGAGCACCGAAGAATTGATGCTTTTGAACTGTGGTGTTGGAGAAGACTCTTGAGAGTCCCTTGGACTGGAAGGAGATCCAACCAGTCCATTCTGAAGGAGATCAACTCTGGGACTTCTTTGGAAGGAATGATGCTAAAGCTGAAACTCCAGTATTTTGTCCACCTCATGCGAAGAGTTGACTTATTGGAAAAGACTCTGATGCTGGGAGGGATTGGGGGCAGGAGGAGAAGGGGACGACAGAGGATGAGATGGCTGGATGGCATCATGGACTCGATGGATGCGAGTCTGAGTGAACTCTGGGAGATTGTGATGAACAGGAAGGCCTGGCGTGCTGTGATTCATGGGGTTGCAAGGAGTTGGACATGACTGAGCGAGTGAACTGAACTGAGCAGTGCCCCAGGACTGGAGGATGTCAGTTTCATTCCAGTCCCAAAGAAGGAGAATGCCAAAGAATGTTCAAACTATTGAACAATTGTGCTTATTTCACATGCTAATAAGGTTATTCTCAAATCCTTTAAGTTAAGCTTCTGCAGTATGTTAACTGTGAAATTTCAGATGTACAAACTTCATTTTGAAGAGGCAGAGGAACCAGAGATCAAATTGCTAACATTTGTTGGATTGTGGAGAAAGCAAGGGAGTTCCAGAAAAACATCTACCTCTGCTTCATCAACTATGCTAAAGCCTTTGAATGTGTGGATCCACAAACTGTGGAAAATTCTTAAAGAGATGGAGTACCAGACCACCTTACCTGCCTCCTGAGAAACCTGTATGCAGGTCAAGAAGCAATAGTTAGAACTAGACATGAAACAACAGACTGGTTTCAAATTGAGAAAGGAATACATCAAGGCTGCATGTTGTCACCCTGCTTATTTAACTCAAGTGCAGAGTTGTTGTTTAGTCATTAAGTCATGTCAAATTCTTTTGAGACACCATGGGCTGTACCCCACCTGGGTCTTCTGTCCATGGGATTTCCCAGGCAAGAACACTGGAATAAGTTGCCATTTCCTTCTCTGGGGGGGATCTTCCTGACCCAGGATCGAACATGAGTCTCCTGCATTGGCAGGGGAATTCTTTACCACTGAGCCACCTGGGGAGTATATGCAGAGTACATTGTGTGAAATACCAGACTGGATGAATCTCAAGCTCGTATCAAGAATCCTGGGAGGAATATCAACAACCTCAGATATGCAGATGATACCACTCTAATGGCTGAAAGTGAAGAGGAACTAAATAAATAGCTTCTTGATGAGGGTGAAAGAGGTGAGTGAAAAAGCTGGCTTAAAACTCAATGTTCAAAAAACTAAGATCATGGCATCCGGGCCCATCACTTCAAGGCATATAGAAGGGGAAAAAGTGGGAGCTGTGATAGATTTTATTTGGGGGGGGGGGCTCCAGAATCACGTTGGACAGTGACTGCAGCCATGAAATTGAAAGATGCTTTCTCCTTGGGAGGAAAGCTCTGACAAACCTAGACAGCATATTAAAAAGCAGAGACATCACTTTGCCAAGAAAGATCTTTAGAGCCAAAGCTATGTTTTTTCCAGTAGTCATGTATAGATATGATGGTTGGAACATAAAGAAGGCTGAGTGCCAAAGAATTGATGTTTTCAAATTCCATTGTTGGAGAAGACTCTTGAGAGTCCCTTGGACTGCAAGGAGATAAAAACCAATCAATCCTAAAGGAAATCAACCCTGAATATTCTTTGGAAGGACTGATGCTACAGCTGTAACTCCACTACTTTGTCTACCTGGTGGGAAGAACTGACTCATTTGAAAAGACCCTGATGCTGGGAGGGATTGGGGGCAGGAGGAGAAGGGGACGGCAGAGGATGAGATGGCTGGATGGCATCACTGACCACTGACTCGAGGGACAAGAATTTGAGCAAGCGCTGGGAGTTGGTGATGGACAGGGAGGCCCAGCATGCTGTAGTCCATGGGGTCACATAGAGTCAGACATAACTGAGTGACTGAATTGGACTGAGATAGGTAAAGGGAGAAATATAATGTAATATAAAGTGATAGTAAAGGCAGGAGGAGCAGAGAAAAAAAAGTGAGAGTGCAAGAAACTGTTTCACATAAGAATTAATATTTCAATGAAGTTTTGAAGATAAAGGAGAAATTAGAAAACTCAAACATAAATATTTTGGGCAGAGGGAATAATATTTTCAAAACTACAGAGTTGTGAAAAGGCTTAGCTTATTAGGGAAATAATACAGTGTGATCAGATCAGATATAGAAGATGTTTATCCAGAGAATAGGCATCAAATAGTGGTACGTTAGTGTTTGTCCATCCTTTCTGGGTCAGGAAGGCATCCTGATTCACATTTAAATTTCAGCTCACAGACACCACCCCATTAGCCACAGAGTTTTGGGAGGTCAGGTAGAAAATCCTGTTTAAGCTGAGAAGACATCAGTGCACATTTCGCAGGGCAGGTTCCCTCCTCTCTCATTGACTATAACTCATGAGGATGCAGTGGTTTATAGGCCACGTTAAAGTATGGACTTCAGGATTTGGCACAAATGATCAGGCCAGTGCTTCACCAGTGGGTTTTACTGTCAAGAGGACTGTGCCTACGTTAAAGATGGAGCGGGAACTGAAAGGCCATGAATTATAGCTTTGTCCGATTGAAGACTGAAAAAGTGCTGAAGTTAGGAAAATTAAGTGACTTGTCCAAGGTCAAATAATTTATCAGTGAAAAGCTGGTCCTGGAACAAGGGTTTCTGGCTCCCAGATCAGTATCACATCCATTGTATCTTGTGCTGGTCTCATCAGATGGAGGTATTTGCTGATATATGAGAGGACTAAGAAGTTTAATACATGAAAGAAATGATAAGTTCCCTGAGGAGCTTTGAAGTTAATAGACTTCTAATCAATTTTTTTTTTCCTGAGCCATCTTGCCTTAAATTTGTCCGTAATTCTGGATTTCCAATAACACAAACGTTACTGAATTTTCAAAAAAAAAAAAAAATCATTCTTTTCTGGTTATTTAGATACCATCTAGATAGCACCTGGTTGAGCCCACCTGATATTATCTGTATAATCCAGGTTTAGGGCAGTATCAGCCTGTGTCCCAGTAAGCAAAGGCAAGAACGCTTATAAAGGGCAATAGAAGAGACTTCAGCAAAGGCACTATTTTCAGAGAAGTAGGTAATATTAAGGGAGACTAAGGGATAGTGAATCACCCTGGGACTAACAATGGTAGGAGAAATGTTAACAAATGAAAGCCTAAAGAGGGAAGGAGAAAAAACTGTTTCTAGAAATATTAGTAGATGTAAGAGATGGCCTTCAGAAATACACTCTGGCTGTCAGTGTAGGAATACACTCATTGCCAATCTGAGGCACAGCAGGGAGAAAACCAGTAATTATAAATACTCTAGCTCCAGTTTCTTCTTGCCCTCTGATCTCCTCAGTGCCTCAGTTTGATCAAACCCGACAGAAAATCAGAGAACAAGGCCATACAAGTTAGCCTCCAAGGGCACAAAGAAGAATGGATAAAGGTAGGAGTGGATATGGAAGAGAAAATGGAAAATATTCCCAGACAGAGAAAATAAAAAATATCCATGCCCTGGCGCAGGATATCTTCAGTCCTCCCGTCCACAACCCTTCCTGGATATACAACTCTCCAAACTGCTCTGATTTCAAAAAGTTTACCTGATACTACTGGGAGCATTATGTAAATATGAATAGTTTGGCTGAGCAGTGACTAAGGAGAGAGGGAAACATGACCTCCATCTGCAAGCAGTGGTGGGAATGGAAATGATTTCCTGTGGGAGCTCGGCTGGTATTATTGTTAAATCATTTGTATACTGTTAAATGAGTTACGGGCTGGTGGGGCAAAGAGGTCTTGGAACTGTGTTTGCTGGCATTCTCCCTACCTCCATCATTGTCTACAAGCTTTTGAAAGGTTGGAAAAACAGCAAGAGAAGGGTCTGATTCAAGGTGATAGAACCAGAAATAGTAAAGTAAAATTAGGAGAAGGATATTGTTAAGTTAAAAAACACAAAAGTGCTCACAGCAGAAGTTAATCTTTTATTAAAAAATATTAAGGGCATAAAATTTGGGAAAGCTCTTATTTGCATACTTTATCTCAGAATGAATAGAGCTCTAAAAACTCACAATTGAAGATAATCTTTGTGGAACAAAAAATGATACAGTTTATTTTTTGTTTGCATATCTAACAAGAACACTTAGGAACATTAACAAGCTTTAGGAAGTTTCACATTTTCAATATGGCTAGTTGATATTTACTTTTATTATCTGAAATATGATTTCTAATATTAAACATTTTTAAATCTCTAAAGCTAAAAATTATTTTTCCCTCTGGGTAAAATGCTGAGTGTATAGTTTAAAAACAAAAAAGCTTAATAAAATTTTTATGAAAAGGGGTTTCAGTATGAAGCTTGTTTTCAAAGAACATATTTAAAACATAGAGTAAGCTTTTCTTTAACATTTTCAGTTAAATTAAGCATATATCATGAACCTACTAAAACTAATGTTTTTTCCAGCTTAAGATATTTTTATTTGACCCGACAAATTGTAATGGACAAAACTCTTTGTTGTTACTGATTCTCCTGTATAACCAGTATAGTCCCTTGAGCATAAATTATAGTATAAAATTTGATTATACAATGATGTGTAATCACAACAAAAATTAACATGACTGATCATACTGTGTCAGATGCTGTTCTAAGAGCATAAGATATATTAATCCATTTAAACCTCTTAAAAACTTTGTGAGACATTTCCATTTTTGCAGATGAGGCTTGAAGAAGCTGTATAACTTGCTGAAGATCATGCACACAGTGCTGGCAGAGCCAGGATTAGAATCTGAGAAATCAGTTCCCAGTCTTTGAGTTTTTAACCATGATACCATACTATCTTAAAGACTGAGATAAAGTGGGGCCAGAACATAAGGAGCCTTGAATGCTAGGACAGTAGGTTGTCCAATGAGAACTCTTGTAGGTTTTTATATAACAAAATATCATGGTTAATTTTATTTTTTAAGCAGCTAAATGTGATATCTTTTTCTTCCCTGATGAACTGTACCAAACATTTATTTTTATTTTATTATTTTTAAATATTTTGTTTTCCAGTTTTGTTGAGATATAATTGACATACAGCATTGTACAAGTTTAAGGTGTAGAGCATAATGGTTTGATTTATATGTCTTTTTTAAGATTCAGTTAAGTCAGACAGGGGACTGAACAGGGACAGGGAAGCCTGGCATGCTGCAGTCCATGGGGTCGCAAACAGTCAGACATGACTGAGCGTCTGAACTCAACTAAGTCAGACAGAAAAACTCTGCCTTAAACTTTTTACCTCAATTCACTGTTTACTTAACATTTATCCACTATCTAAAATAAGCCATGAGAATAACGAAAATATGAGTTTATTTCACAATCCAAGGGTTTTTAAGCCATTAAAAAGTCTTTAATATGGACACTTAATAAGAAAAATATATTAAAGAGTTTAAATAATTTATGCTTGTGATTCTGGGAGGAAAGTTTGCAGAGAGAAGTGCTGCTAAGGAAACTGAAAGCAACTCCCATTTCTCGGAGTGGTTGTTTCCTGTTGTCTTCCGTGTTCTTCAGAGATGTCTCACTGAAAGGGACTTTACTCACTAGGGCAGGCTAATTTCTGTAACAAGCAATTGCAAATCTAAGTGTACTTAAGAAGTCAGACTTTTTTCTCCTTTCTCGCGTTATGGTTCAGTGCAAGTTAGAAATGGTAGCTTGCTCCACGTAGTTATTTAGAGAGCCTGGCTGATAGTTGTTCCACTATCTCCAAGGCATGAAATTCAACATCCAGCCCCCAATCAGGAAGACAGAAAGAATGGCTGAGGCACAGCCATTCTTAACTTAATCATCCTGGAAGAGACACGTCCCTGCAGCTCCTAGTTCATCAGTGAGATCCGATTCATGGCTTCACCTTGAAAGGGCTGGGGGCTATAATTAAGCTGTGTGCCCAGGAAGAGGCAATATGTCGAGTGTGTATCTCTATCACAGGCACTGCATTCAAATTAAGATCTATTTGGAGAAAAGTACTCAACATGAGTCACGCATGGTCCTTGCTTTCAATGAGCTTTCTGTCTAGAAGCAGAATTTAGTTAAATACCTAGAGATAAACTAATAATATCTAAACTTACCAGAGGCTTACAAAGAAAAGTTCTAAATGCTTTATAAGTATCAATTCCTTTAATCAATGAGATACTGTTAGCCCATTTCATAAATGAGGAAATTAAAGCAAAGAGTAAATTGCTTAATGAAGCATGGCTATTAAGATGCAGAGTCTTGATAGGACTTCAACTCAGACTCTAACTGCAGCCTCCACCCTTCGTAGAACAGTAAGCATTCCAAGTGGAATACAGTCATGGTATGTACGCAGCCTTGTGAGACAGGAGGAGTTGTGACAGTTATAGGTGGCCATCAATCTCTGTTCTTCACTTGGGAGCACAGGTCGACTATTCAATAAATGTCAGTTATTTTTATTATGCTAGTAGGTTTCCAATGAAAGTAACATTTTGGAAATGATTTTAAAGAAGATGGATCATTTGACAAATGAGAAATTAATGTGAATGGGACTTCTTCCAAAGTCATAAGAAGACATTTTTTTAAAAAACAGGAACAAAGACTACAAAAACAAATGCAAGGAGACTGAGAGAGGTCCATGTGAGGAAAGTTGGGAAGATGGATTTCTGTGCAGACGCACTTGTTCCTTCTTACTTTCCTGAAGACTTCTTCCTTGTCCTTCTCTAACTTCAGCTTCCATCAACATGTCCTTCCATTTGCCTTCCTCCAGTAGAATCCAGATCCAGTAGCTTCACAGTGTTCTGCAAATAGGAATCAGGAAACCAGGTTCCTCTGGCTCAGACTCTTATCTTTTTTTTTGATCTGGGGCAAAATACTTAGACCCTTGGAGCTCAGATTCCTTATCTTTAAGAGGAAAACATATGAATCACATCATTTCCAAAGCTCTTTCTAATGTTACAGTTAGACATTTTAAAAATGTCTGCAATTCTAGAATCTTAGTATTGATACTTAGTAATTTAAAAAAATGCTGCTCTTGCTGTCTCATTTTGGGCAAAGTCATGCTATGTGCAGGATTAATTTTAAGATATAATTATTAATGTTTTTATTTTGTATAGAATGAAAGCGAAGTTACTCAGTCATGTCCGACCCTTTGCGGCCCCATGGGCTGTAGCTTACCAGGCTCCTCTGTCCATGTGATTTTCCAGGCAAGAGTACTGGAGTGGGTTGCCATTGCCTTCCCCAGGGGATCTTCCCAACCCAGGGATTGAACCTGGGTCTCCCTCATTGTAGGCAGATGCTTTACCATCTGAGCCACCAGGGAATTCCCAGTCTGAGTTTAAATATTTTGATACAAACTGATCTTGTTATACCACTAACCTTTTCCTTTACACATTTCACTGACTTTATGTTTTGTTTATAGGGCAGGGTTTTCACAGTACAACTTGGCTATGGAATCATGGAAGATTTTAGGATATTAAGACACCCATAGGAAGTATGAGTGGGAGTGTGTTTTCCTGAAGTTAATAGAAACAGTTTAAAAATCAGTGACAATAATGTTAAGAAATGGCACACTTTATTGATGAAAGATTCTGTGAATGTTTTAGTGGAAGATGAAAATTAGAAATATAATTATTTAGACCTGGGCTGTGAAAAGCAAACATTATTTCATCTGTTTTCTGTATTTAAGAAATAGAACTGTTTTATCTTTTAAATTAAGCTAGAGCTTGCCAGCATCATGCTACCACACAAAGAAGTCTATAAAAACTTCAGTCATTTTCATCTCAGCATGATGATACCCCCTATGTGGTTTTATAATTCTCAATTAAAATGAGTAATTCCAGTGAAAGAACAAGTCCCGTGAGGGGAGATGCCAAGAAGGAATTCTAATGTTAAAGAAATATTTTGCCATGGTAAGTCTGGTAAGATTGGTGATGTTTCAAACACATCTATGCCCATAGTCTTTAATTTTCATGTAAGCACAGTTTGTTTCATCAAACACAGTAGTATTATGAATAAATTCAAAGACAAATTTAAAAAGTCACTACCCTTGTGTTATGGATTGCATTTTTCTGTTAAAAATACCCAATCTGATGAACTCATCTTTGGCTTATTTGTATGCTAGTAGTATATGTAGTACCAAATCCATAAAGCTATGAATTTTTCAGCTTCCAGTTTTACACATTTTATTTGTGTGCATGCTGTTTTTCTGCCATTTTGCCTTAAATGTCTAATTTATTCTTCAAAATAATCCTATGCTGTTCAAGTAAGTGAGGTGACGTGACTAAAGTAACACAGGTTTTAAGTGTTCAGGATTTGAGTTGAAATATTTTTAAAATCTCTTTCTATATAGTTGGATATTGACCTCTTCATTTTTTTATATCTTGAGCCAATGATTTTGTACAACCTCCACATTTTTTGAGTGCATAGACCCTGGATCAAACTTAAAGAATGTATAAAGTATATTGTTGAAGTATAAAGAAGAGCTGGAGGGACCAGCTCTGCCCTTAAGTAGGTAGACTTCCTGTCATAGTTTCCTGTGACTCTAGAAACAAGTCAGAGGCATCAGTTAAAATGTGAAAATGCTTTCTAGAAAGACAAACACATTATGACCTTACCCATTAATATTTAGTGTGAATTATTTTTCAGAGTTTATCTCCAAATAGAGCCCAAAGGCCATGGGATATAGGTCAGGGAAGTTGCAACAGTGAGTTCAAAGATTCAAAATCTTGGAGGATGTTTGAAATTGAACAGCTAAGAGACTGTCAAACTGAGCTTCCCTCATGGTCACTGCTAGCACATAGAGCACCTTTTTGTGAATTTATAAAAGCTTCCCTCTGAGGATAAATTACAAAAAGGCACTCATCCTAGGTGGTTGAAATACTAAAAGACCTTTCTTCCAAATGAGGTAGTCTCAAGCCAGGGCACAAATGTTGTTGGGGTGAGGGGGGTCTGAGCTGGACTCCAGATCCGCGTATTCCTCCTTGTTTCAGTACTTGTGTACACAACGCACAGCCTTACTTGGCAGCCCCAGCTTTCCCCAGTGGAGATCACAGGGCCCTGGTAAAATGAAGATATGCTTATTAGCAGGCTTCCCTGGTGGCTCAGATGATAAAGAAATCTGCCTGGAATGCAAGAGACCTGGGTTTGATCCCTGGGTCAAGAAGATCCCTGGAGAAGGGAATGGCAACCCACTCCAGTATTCTTGCCTGGAGATCCACTGGGCAGAGGCATGCTACAGTCCATGAGGTTGCAAATAGTGGGACACAACTGAGCGACTAATACTAACTATGCTTATTATAAACTTGAGAACTGATTATTTACCCTGAAACTTCCACTTGTCTTTGGTGTAACCTGGCAGCAAGAAGTGCTAGCTGCTTCACTATGGGTTCACTGACACTCCACCCTGTAGAGCAGAAGCTGGAACTAATGTGGAAAGTATGAGATTTGGCTCAGGAAGAATCATAGTTATTTGAAGATGATGTCAGAGTGACCTCCCTCTAATATTGAGCCTAGAAAAAGATCTAGATGTATTTAGTTTTTTGCTGAAAGGATATCAATTATTGTGGCATTTCAACTAGTCTATAGGAAGAACTATTATGGCAGACTATGAAGATGTCAAAACTCCTTTTTAAAGAAGGCATTGTTTTAATTTCCAAGTAAGGGGCTCCAGGTTTCTCTTTAGGCACTGGGCTTAGATATTTCTTGAACCTGTTACTTAGTTAACAGTGTTGTATATTGATATATCCTTTTACTGTGTTTATACTGCCAGCAGTAGTAGTCATTGTGAAAGTAATTTATCTTGCTATAAAATTTTTAAAATACAAAAATATTGAGGATGAAATAGAAATTAATTTACAATCCGATTAAGAGATACAAGTCTTATCCCAAACTTGTCTGTTTCTTTTTCTTTCCTATATAGTTAAAATAAGAAGATGCTGTTCATTTGTCTTCAAGACTAGAGTGTCTACTGCAGACCAGATATCAAGGCCAATCCAATCTGCGTGTCTTTGACCCATTCCCTATTTCTTCTTTGATCAGCCTCAGATTACTTGACCGTTGTCATCCATGCATTCTGTTCAATCTTTTAAAGTTTTTTCTTTTTTCTGATAACCAGTTTTGTTGATAATAGCGTGGTTCTCACTATAACTTTTGGGAAAATAACTAGAGCCAAACAAATTCTATGAATTAGTTTTGTTCTTTCTAAAGAATCTTCAATGATAGCCTCTCTCCATGCTTGGGAACAAAGCAGTTAGGCTGTTAGTATGCACGCAGCTTCATTTATTTTGAGTAATTCCTTTCAATCTGCAAATCAAGCAGATATTGAGGGAGGGCCCCTGCCTGGGGAGCTTTGCCACCATCAATGTGAACAAAGTCTGGACTTTTGTGAGAAGGTGTGAGGGCCACGTCTGAGTAGTTATGTATAGAATATGTGTGTGGGATGGCGGTGGAGGTTGGGAACAAGAGGCATGTAGGAGGGTGATATATTTAGACTAACTAGGCTTGGAGGAAGAATGAGAACATTTAAAATTCTCTATTTATTGTTCCCTGCCATGAGAACCATATGCAGATAAGAAGGCCAAAATAAGCATGAGTTTTGTTTTAATTAACTCTAAGATTTGTCTACCGTTTGGTTGCCCCCTCCCACCCTCATCTGTTATTTTATTCATTTTAGGGCCATAAATATTATTAATCCACAGAGATTTCTTTCTGCTTCCTTTAGTTAATTAAAGATACTCCAGAATTTATCTTATGCTCCCACCAGGAGGGCACAAAAAGTGAAATATTATATTGCTAGATAGTTCATTCATTAGCATAAAATAATCAGTGCAGTTGTATATTGGAGTTTCAAATACCTCTGCCAGATTTTCTTTTAGGGGACAAATGTAGTCAGCAGGAGAAAACAGAGAGGGAAAGAGAGGAGAAAAGAGTTAAAAATTAAGGAGATAAGCAACAGCAAGCATACAGATTAGTGTTTTTAAAGAGATAGTCTCACTAGACTCTAGTCTGGGAATAAACTGCAATAATTCCCTGCCCAGATATCATTAGTAATAGACACAATGGTCAAATCTTCCTTTATCTGTTTTCAAGCTGAGCTGCTCAGCTGGGAGAAAAAGGGACACATCAGGGCAGCTGTCAAAAAAAAAAAAAAAAACCCGCTAAAATGATATTCTTATATTTTACTTGCTTTATTTTATATTAATGGTTTTATTACAAAAAGAAACTATGATGTAAACTTCATGTATCATTCACTTACAGCATTTTAGACCAAACCAAGCAGAACCCAACACTCGACAGCTCCACTATTTATATTCCTCTAAGGGTAGCTCATCCTGCCCTCTTTTTCCACCCTCAGTGTTTTTCTTCCTTCAGGGAGAGATTCTGTATCAGTGTTTCATTTCTCCTCTGGGTGGGCTTAAAGGCCAGACACATTGATTATTAATCATTATATTGGGGTTTCTCTCCTTTCTTGACCAATGACACAATCTGCAAAGCATGATAGGTATACTGTCACTGACATCTGTACTGGAAAAAAATCAGGTTATGGCATATATATCCGCACTAATAAAAAAAGCCATTTTTCAAATCCTCCTTTTGAAAGTCTTACTAAAAGACCACTGTGTTACAAATACATAGGCACTGAGCCATAAATCCAGTAACGGAGACTTATCTGAAAGCCCATTTTGGGATATCCTTTACTTGGACTCCTGGGACACTCCAGTCTTAACAAGAGTCACTTATTCTTTCTCTAGGTTGTGCTGCTGAGGAATACCAGGGAGGAAACTTGAAACATATGAAATTTTCTGGCACTATTAGCTGGCTGTGCTATCTTACTTCATCTATATGGATGTATATTTTTCTTTGTGTAAATTTCTCAGCCTGAAATTATTTTGCCACTCATGCTTTATAAAACTCTTTGGCTTTCTGATGTCAGGGCACACATGAGATGTATTTTGTTGATGTTCAGTCAATAAGTTGTGTCCGACTCTTTGCAACCCCATGGACTGCAGCACGCCAGGCTTCCCTGTCCTTCACTGTCTCCTGGAGTTTGCTCAAATTCATGTCCAAATTCATGTTAGATGCCATCTAAGCATCTCATCCTCTGCCATCCCCTTATTTGCCTTCTGTCTTTCCCAGCATCAGAGTCTTCCAATATAAGATGTATGTGTGTCTGTCATTTTACAGTTTTCTGTAATATGTCATGAATTTTCATGAAGAGCAACAGGAATCTACTGTAATGAATAAGAGCATTAATTTTTATTCAGGGTGGCAAAAGTCTAAATCATGACCCTCAACCTAAATAGGTGACTTTGGGCAAGTTACTTGACCGAAGTTCAGTGTTCTTAAAATGTGAATTGGAGACAACAGTAATACATGCCCCAAGCTCAGGGCCTGCCTTATAGTAAGTCCTCAATAAGTGGGATGATTATTACTATTATTAATAGGATGGCCAAATCAGGATAATCTGGAGATAAACAGGATCACTATATATATGTTTTAAATAATTACAGTGAAACAACAACATAAACCAGTGCTATCCTGAGTTTAGTGGGTCATATAGTCAACCCGATTACTGCAGGTTATAGACAACCTAAGTATGAGCATGGGGAAATTAGAAATTGAATTTCTCATTTTGTCCCAATGTTGAGAGGTACATGGAGCCACCAGGGTAACAAATCAGGGGCTAGGTTTCATAGTTTTGCTTGTTTACATTTTTTTTGGCAAACCTTGTTTTCAGTAGACAAAGGAACAGTTTGTAGTTATGCCTTTTTTGCGCAGGCATGCATTCATACAAGGGTAGTCGTTCCTCTAGTTAGAGCACTTTGGCTGTAAAGGACAATAAGGATTTATGCTTAGTGACCTCTTGCAAGTTTTCTTTCTTTGTTGCAAAATTATGGGGAACAACAACTTGATTTATTCCATGAGTTTTGTACTACAGTGCCAATAAGTAAATTGGTTCATGGTAATCACAGTATTCACTTCAATTAAATGATCATCAATTGAGTTATTTGCCTTTTTGCATGTAATTTATTACAGTCTACTTTTCTCTTTCAATTAGGAAGTTGGAATATATAATTTACTTGATTCTAGGGATTGCAAGAGAAGTAGAATTCTAAAATGATTATCTTCAATATTTAACAATTAGAAATGTTTATGTTTCCTTATATTTTACTGACAGTACATAGGTAGGACATTATTTTGTTGTATGCAATCAAAAACAATTATTTCCCTATGCAAAATCTACATCAGAAAAGGGAAAGATAGAGCATATGAGGAAACACATTTTGCCTAATGATTTTCTCTCAGGAAAAATATTGCTATCGTGATCCTTTTTAATTAAATAAGAATTTAGCACTTTTCATGTGTGTTCTTAATGTCAGACTCNATGTGTATAAGAGACAGCATCAGAAAAGGGAAAGATAGAGCATATGAGGAAACACATTTTGCCTAATGATTTTCTCTCAGGAAAAATATTGCTATCGTGATCCTTTTTAATTAAATAAGAATTTAGCACTTTTCATGTGTGTTCTTAATGTCAGACTCTTTGGTTATCACACTTACACCTCTGTTATTAATGTTAGCCATGGTTTGCAGATGAGGAAAAGCTAGTTATCAATGAATAATTCAGATTCCATAACTGTCAGACCTCATTATTTTAAATAGGGGATGGTAGTTTCAGTTGTAACCAGCTAATTGCCTCCTTTAAACTTAAACTGTTAGACTATTGCATGTAATTCTAATGAAAAAAAAAAACACTTTAAATACATTTAAAATTGCTGTAGCACATAAAGCAAGTTGCTTTAAATCAGTCTAGAAGAATAAAAGGCAATATGCTGTGATCTATCTTCAAAAAAGAATTAAAATTTATTTTAATTCAATCTACCAGCTCTTGTGAAATGCTTACTTAACATAAAATGAACCAAATGTTTTTAATTTGTGAAACATAAGACTGAGATTGAATAATTCAGTTTAAAATTTGATATCTTTTTGTTTAAACATATTGCCAAATAAATGTTGAAAACAAAAGTGAATGTGAAGAAAGGGTTATCCAATGGTTATTGCTTTCACTTCCTCAATCCCTGGCATTTTAAATTTGAAATAATTATAACTACTGATGACTGTAATCTGTTAAGTCCCTGTGGAGACAATGCAGGTGAACTGGCTCAGATCTTCCCTCAGGAGAAGCTGCTACTAGGGACATAGTTGGTAGACATTTTCCAGTGGTCACAACTTCTGATCGACCTAAATGCTCAGATTAAAGCCGCATTCTTCCTAGGCTTCTCCCAGCCAGTGACTAAGCATGGGGGAGTACTAGCACCAGGCTATGCAGGAAGCGAGGCACTCCTTTGAAAGCAGTCCTTTTTCTGGGACTCTGCCTGGCCCAAACTTTCTCAGAACTGTGCTGTTCCTATTCAGTTCTGTTTTCTTCCCTCTGTCCTTTTCCAGCTCTCAGAACTGCATCATGCCCTGCAAGTTTACCGTACGTACTCCTGCTTGGGCTTCTCCTTATCTTTCATATATATTTTTCCCAATAAATCTCTTGAACATCTAATTTTGTCATGTTGTTTGCTCCTTGGAGGAGGTGGACTAATATAGCAAGAATTCTACAGTCTCTTCGTGGTCTCATTAAACAATTCTATTAACAAATCTAATCTCTTTTATTTGTCTTTGATCTTCTTTAGAGCTTTTATGTCCTCTTAATAAAGAAGACCTCCATGTAGTTGCTGAGGCCCATGTAGAATCATATTTTACTCCTATTCAGGTCAAATAACCCTACCTCTTGTAATTCTCTTGTAGCCCCACTATATGGTTGTTTGTTTGTTTTTTTCCTATAATCTTCTCCAGGTTCTCAGTATATCTCAACATCAATAGATAAGCCTGAATATGTATCTGCTATTTTTACATAAACACATTAAGTCTAGTTCAGTTTTATTTTCAATGAGGTCACTGCATTTTGAAAAATAAATTCCATGTATCACTGGTGTACAAAACATGTTCCTTTGGTGTCAATTCTACCTTCATTTTGTAAATTTTGATGGTCTGAAAATGATTATGCTGTGTGTGTGTGTGAGTTTCTCAGTCATGTCTGAGTCTTTGTGACCCCATGAACTGTAGCCTATCAGGCTCCTCTGTCCATGGGATTCTCCATGCAAGAATACTAGAGTGGAATTGGGGGGACATCCACAATTTAAAAAAATCAGCAAAGCTTTATGGTGATTATTTCAGCTGTTCAGGATTTATGCCTATGCTGTGTAAATGTAGAAACAACATAACTTTCATAGTAAGGAGGAAGGTACACAATTCTGCCTTACAGTCTGCAGATGAATATAGTGTCTGTGTTCTCTGGCATCTAAAGTGTCCTGTGCTGTTCCAAAGATAAGAAAAGAGCACCTGTGGGAAGTTATATGAACATTTTGAAAGAATGTACTGAGTTTACAGTGAAGTTTAAAATATGTTTTTGAGTTTAATATCAAGATATCAGCAACAGTGTGTTGTACTCATTAAAAGAGGAAACTCTGGGGACACACACATTGTCATAGTTCAGTTCTATAACCACCTTCACACTAGCTTTAAGACCTTGGCTTGGTCCAGGATGCTCTCTGGGCCTCCATTGTCCCATCTATGAAGCCAATAGTTAATTGAAGCAGGGGATGAGACTAGACAAATTCTAAGGCCACTTCTAACCTCTTAAGTCTCTGAGTTTGGTAAGTACAGTATATCCACACTTCTTTAAAGGAAATGTTCTCTGCATATATGAAGACAGCAAGGCTTTGTTTACTTTTCTAGTATTAATCTGTACTGGCTGAAACACTACACAGGGTTTCCCAAAATTAATATCCATTTCTGGGAAGAGGTTAAAAGTAAACTTATTTTCTTCTGATTCAGATGTAGGGCATTTTTATTTACTTTTTTTTTTTCTCTAACAGATAAGTCTTCTACCCTCGTCCCCCTTATTATAGTTAACAGTATACTAAGGTTTGAGAAAGTGAAACTGAGATTCCTTTTTTTTTTAAATTGGAGGATAATTCTCAATTTACATGTAACAGACAACCTCTGAAACATTAGCACTTCTGAAAGATTTGTTCCCCTTTGTTACTCTGTGATCTCTGGACAATGACTCATTTTTGTCTGCTTTGTAACATTCTGAAAGTATAATAGGCTACCAAGAAATAATACAGTAAATATTTCCTCTTCATGAATTCTTATATTCTGACAGGTTTTTTTTCCCCCAGTGAAGATGAAATACAGACACATACAATTAATGTCAGTTACAGTTCATAGAAGCAGCACTTTTCTTCCATTGCAGTAACTGAACATTGAGAAACTGAAATACCCTCTGTAAGCTATTTGTCAGCTTAGCTGACTCAGATCAAGCTTTGTGTTTTAAATAGTGTGCTCAGAAAGAAGCCCACCTAGGTCTCCGAATGTCATGCCTGTGATCACACCAGATACTGTGGTAATAATGAGGGCTTGCTTACTGGTCTTAAAACTCTGCATTGGCTTTTCTCCTTTCTCATGTTGTATATCTTTAATAAATTTAACCATTTTGCTTAGTAACTGGCTGGACTCTACCAAAAAAAAAAAAAGTTCAACATTAATGTACTAGATTTTACATTTTCACGTAATTACATAAATAAAACAATAAAGGTTGCAAAGTATACTCAGAATTTATGCCCCTGACAATATGGTTTGGAATTCTACTGTAACTTTCTTGTCATGTGCATTTAATCCAGTTAATTTTGTTGCAGAATAATGAAAATAGATGGCTTTTGGTTTTCTTTATTTTTTTGAATTTTAGCTTTTAGACTTTAAACCTGCAAAACTTGTTCTAGTAGAAATAGAAGAAAGATTTGCAAGAAATACAGAAAAGAAATAAATAGGGTTATTAAGTAACTCCATTGAAGTAGAGAAATATTTTGGGTTGTATACATTTTGACCACTATTTGGGATTGAGAAGACTTTGATAACCTAAGACAAGTTTCTGAGAATTGAGTGGTCTTTATGCTCATAAACTATACTTAAGTCACAGATTTACTTGAAGTCATTTGAGCCTGGTGAAAGTGAGAATCCAAAGGAACACTTCACTTTCTGATATGTAAGAAAATAGAAATATTCTCAAAGACAAAGAGTGGAATGTTACAGAATGACTTCTTATGGTGACTATTATCACCTGTTCTATAGAGGACAAATTCCTTTCTTTGATTGTGATATTGAGATAAACAGAAAGTTCCAGGAAAAAAGTAACTATGGTTCCCTAAGGATTTAGTCAGACTTCTAAGGTATATTAAGTGATTCTAACATATGGTACAGATGGATTGCAAGATACACCTGAGAAATTGACTAGTCCTAGCATTTGGTGTTTATGTTTTGACTTTAAAATAGCCATTTATTAGCTGTGTGTGTATGTGTGTGTGTGTTTAAAGGCAGTTAAGAAAACCATTACTTTTATTTCCCAGAACATGGAAGGGGCTACTTTACTGTAGAAGATTTAAGAGCACTCTTCACAGCTGTTAGTTAAGCAGCAACTCTTGACATGAGGAATGGATAGCTTGTGGAGATATTTCTTTTCCTTTTCAGTGTTCTAAAATGTAGAAACTCTACATTAACTTTTCTAAAAGAATAATTATTTTAATTCCCCAAACCTTCTAGTAACAATAACAATGCACTCACAAGTACCTGCAGAGTTCTAACAGAGAGGAACAATTTTTGACAGTCAGCCAAATCTGGCATTTGTGATCTTGACCACCCTGACATTTAAAACTCTATAATTTCAGTTCTGAAATGTTTTTCCATTGGGAATAGATTGAGCTTTTTAAGTATAAAAATTAATACAGAAAAAATAATACAGCAATTATTAATATGTAAATTAGTACATATTAAAAATTCATATGATTACATTCAGATCTGTTTTTCTGAGTTTTCTTTAGATTCCACATGTTAGTGGAACATATATAATTTGTCTTTCTTTGACTTATTTCTCTTGGCATAATACCCTCAAGGTCCATCCATGTTATTACAATTGGTAGATTTTCTTTGTGTCTTTTTAATGGCTGAAGAATATTCCATTGTGTGTGTGTGTATCCATACAAATATGTATATATATATATGTATGTATATGTATGGCACATTTTCTTTATCCTTTTATCCATATGTGGGTACTTAGATTTTTTCCAGGTTTTGAATATTGTAAATAACGCTGCAGTGAACATGGGGGTGCAGATATGTTTTCAGAACAGTGATTTCATTTCCTTCAGCTATATACCCAGAAGTCGAATTGTTGGATCACATGGAAGCTCTATTTTTAATATTTTGAGGCACCTCCATATTAGTTTCCATAATAATTGAACCAATTTACATCCCCACCAACAGTGCACAAGGGTTCCCTTTGGCTCATATCCTCACCAGCATTTGTTATCTCTTATCTTTTTGGTGATGGCCATTCTAACAGGTGTGAAGTTTTAGTCCAAGAACTATGTACTCTCTCCTACCAACCTGTGGAATTCATCTTTCAGTGTCCTATCTTTATGCCTTTTCATACTGTTCATGGGGTTCTCAAGGCAAGAATACTGAAGTGGTTTGCCAGTCCCTTCTCCAGTGGACCACATTCTGTCAGACCTCTCCACCATGACCATCCATCTTGGGTAGCCCCACATGTCATGGCTTAGTTTCATTGAGTTAGATAAGGCTGTGGTCCATGTGATCAGATTGGCTAGTTGTCTTTGATTGTTGTTTCAGTACATCTGCCCTCTGATGCCTACTCTCAGTGCCTACCATTTTACTTGGGTTTCTCTTACCTTGGACGTGGGGTATCCCTTCATGGCTGCTCCAGCAAAGCGCAGCCGCTGCTCCTTACCTTTGAGGTGGGGTAGCTCCTCTCGGCCAATCCTGCACCGTGACAGCCACCACTCCTGCCAGGTCGGTAGGTGCCCTATATGCTACTGGAGATCAATGGAGAAATTACTCCAGAAAGAATGAAGGGATGGAACCAAAGCAAAAACAACACCCAGTTGTGGATGGGACTGGTGATAGAAGCAAGGTCCGATGCTGTAAAGAGCAATATTGCATAGGAACCTGGAATGTCAGGTCCATGAATCAAGGCAAATTGGAAGTGGTCAAACAGGAGATGGTAAGAGTGAACATTGACATTCTAGGAATCAGTGAACTAAGATGGACTAGAATGGGTGAATTTAACTTAGATGACCATTATATCTACTACTGTGGGCAAGAATCCCTTAGAAGAAATGGAGTAGCCATCATAGTCAACAAAAGATTCTGAAATTCAGTACTTGGATGCAATCTCAAAAATGACAGAATGGTCTCTTTGTTTCCAAGGCAAATCATTCAATATCATGGTAATNTTTTTTTTTTTTTGGCTTAGAAACCAATAACAAATAAGAGTAAACAATGCCATGAAAAAAAATGTGAGAGAAAAACATAATGTGGACATGCTGTGAATACTCACATACTATGTGCCTAACCTAATGCCCACATGGATAAGATGAAGATTTTGGTTTTAGCAATGCTCTTAAGCAGATCAGAAGACCATCTATAAGGTATGTTATTTTTCTTGATGTCTTTATGTTGTGTTTTATATCAGCAGAAATTTTAATCAGATGGAAAACTCAAGACTTTCCAGTCTGTATATCATGGCAATTCTTAGAGAAGTGTTTGTATCTCCAAAGTGTCTTATCTTTGCTAGCAGAACATGTGATGTCCTTCAGGATACAATTATTAGCCATTTTATTCCCACTTTCCTGATGAGGAAACCAAAGCTCAGAAGCTAAATAATTTGGAAATCTGAGTAGGAATTAAGAATTTGGTCTTCCTGACTCAAAAGCCAGAACTTAATTTGTTTCTCAAGTTCAAGGGGCTAATGTTACACTTGGATACTTTTTAACTTTATGCATGAAAAAAAAAATATCAAGATTATGCCAATTTTATGAATTTAAAATTTGAGATTAAAGGTAAAATTTGAAAAGACATAATAAGTTTATTGGGAGATATTTTTAGCAATAAAGTACACTGTTGTGCCTAGCTTTTCCTAGATTTATAAGTGCTTCTGTAGAAGGGACATTAGGAATCATCCAGTGGTGCAAACTCCCTACTAATGCAAGATTTCTTTTCATACCATCCTCGAGAGTACAGTTCTTCCTGAAACATACCAGTGAGGGGAGAATGTGCTTGGAGAAGCAATTTGGTCTTCATTATCTTGAACTATTGTAAGGTCCTTTCCTCTCTCCAACTGAAATCTGCCTTCTGTTACATTCACTGCTTTTCCTTGGTCTGACTTGTACTATAATATACAAAACATACATTCTTTCATTTACACAGTGGCTCTTCTCACCTCTTGGTTATACACTTCCAGTATTATTCATTGTCCCTGAAACTCAAGGTTAAATATGCTAACAAGGCCAGCAATGTTAAAAAGAAACTGAGGTCAAGAAGGGGAATGGCGCATTGAGGAATCACAGAACTAATGGCCAGTTCTTCAAAATGATGCAGGCAGCATTCCATAATCATCGAATAAGAATCTCCAGTATTTTTAAAACTAACCATATTGTTGACTTCATAAACCATTATCAACAAATAATATTTATCAAGAGCGCTTGGGAAAATGACACAGTGTTAACTGAAGGCATGGCCTATTTTCAATGGCTTGTTTCCATGTGGGAATCTCTTCTTGCCAAATGATTAGAGAGCTCTTAAATATTTGCATTTACATCATTATTTGTCTAAAAATTTAATAAGAAAGCTGAGCGCCTCTTAAAAAGAGATGGAAAAAATATTTTTTCCCATCAGATTGATACAGTTTACTTAACTGTGTATTTTTTCTTAAGCACTAGTCTGCAAAATGAAATTATTACAGGCTCAAAATACCCTCAAAATTGTCTATAACATTATCTTTAGTCATAAATCATTATGCAGGAGTAGCTGAACACATTTTTAGAAAATATTATTAGAAAATTTCCAGGTAGATACTGGAAAGGTCCACTCTACTTCTCAGAGCTACACAGTTTAGCCACAGGCTGATTGTATTTTTAAGTCATAAAACATTATTGAGAAATCCTGTATCATCTGAAACCAGTGAAATTCTGAAAGCTTCACAATCTACCAATTCCTAGTGATTTTAAAATAATATTTGAAAGGTTAATCATGAATAATAAATCTCCCAGTATAGCTAATCCTCATTACAGTGTCATTATAAAACTATATAAAATCATCAAATACAATAAGGAAAACATAGATATGAGTTTTACAATCTCTTTTCTCTCCAAATCTTTTACAATAGTTTCTAATAAATAGAATAGTATATAAATGTTTACAAATTATACATTAATAATGCTAAAATACAATTGCTTTTTGATTTTTCAGGCTTTGGCCTGCCTGCATGCTCAGTTGTGTCCTATTCTTTGTGATCCCATAGACTGTAGCCCACCAGGCTTCTCTGTCTATGGAATTTTCCAGGCAAGAATGCTGGAGTGGGTAGTCATTCCCTTCTCCAGGGGCTCTTTCAGACCCAGGAATTGAACCTGAATCTCCTGTGACTCTTACATTGGCAGGCAGATTCTTTACTATTGTACCACCTGAGAAGCCTCAGTCAACCCCAAAATGAGTCATCCAGAATAGGCACACTTCTGAGAACAAGGAGGAGTGCAGAACATTGACTGTGGCAAAAGTGGTAGTAAATGAGTTCCTGCCTTTAAAAAGGATTTAAAATATGATGGCAACTTAGACGGCATGCACACAAAAATCGCTGACGACTAAGGCAGAACATATAAAGCAAAGTGAGTGAAGTCGCTCAGTCGTGTCCGACTCTTTATGACCCCACGGAATGTAGCCTAACCAGGTTCCTCCATCCATGGGATTTTCCAGGCAAGAATACTGGAGTGGGTTGCCATTTCCTTCTCCAGGAGATCTTCCCGACCCAGGGACTGAACCCAGGTCTCCCTCATTGTAGGCAGACGCTTTACTGTCTGAGCCACAAGGGAAGATTGTATAAAGCAATGTACATATATTCAAAAAATGCATCGTGATGAATAATAAAAAATGCTTAGAATCAGGAAGTGTATTCTTTAAAGAATTTGGGGGTGGGGCTACATTTTCAAAAATTAAATAGGTAGAAAGATTATATCTATGTGTTTGTATATGTATAGAGTTTCAGAGTTAAGGAGAAATATTCAAAGTAATAGGACTATGGCACAAATGGAGACTAAGAATTAAGATGAATCAGAGGTAATTGAACAGCTAAAAAGAAACTTTATAAAGGAGGATAGTACCCTCTAACCCTCTAGTTATGTTGAACCATATGCAACTGTTGATATTAAACTATTTTGACCTACAGATACAGCTATATCCTATAGTTGATTTTAAGTTTTCTTATTTGAGCTGTAAGGGCTGCCCTTATCTGGAAGGAAGACTGGTGGGTACCCAGGCAAAACTACTAAAGAAGAGGAAAGTTTGATGACTGTATGAATTCACATCTGAATTAAAGTCTTTAGGTTATTTTCACATATGCCACAGTTTTGTAACCATCATTTGGCCACAGTCTTCACTGAAGGAATAGTTCTTGTAGTTCTTTTTGTGCTTTATCCCATAGGCCTGGTAACATGGATAACTGGGCGAGTAGATTCCTAACCCTAAGTATCTGTGATTTGTCCTTGAACGTAAATTCTGCCCAGAAATGTAAAATAGTGATCAACCAGCCCAGTTTCCTCTTTTTCCAAAATCTTAGCCAACTATAGGAAATAATCAACTGGTAGTCAGCATATTTGTAAATATAATGGAGGCATATACAGGGCATATTTTCAGAATGTTAAAGTAAGAATCAAGGGTACCTGCTTCTCAGGAATACTTGTACATTTTTGGAATTAATTATGCATGTTGGAATTATATTCTTAGAATTTGCCATCCCACTAAAGCTATGTTCACTGGAGAAGGAAATGGCAACCCACTCCAGGGTTCTTGCCTGGAGAATCCCAGGGATGGTGGAGCCTGGTAGGCTGCTGTCTATGGGGTCGCACAGAGTCGGACACAACTCAAGCTACTTAGCAGTAGCAACAGCAAAGCTATGTTTGGACCCCGAAGATAGTCCTGTCTTCTTAAAGCCTGGCAACATGGTAGAACTTCTTGATATTCCTTTGTGTATCATTAAAACAAGTTCCAAATGTATTTAAGTGACTAGAATGAGCTCTGTTCATCTCAACCGAAAGGGCACTCAGACATCAATATTAAGTCCAAACCAGGATTTTAAAGACTAGTGAAATGCTTTCATTTTAGAATTTAGAAAGGAGAGAAGCCAAGACACTGGTTATTTGACTGTATAATCAGCCCTGAGTAACTGAGTTTGATATACCTTCTAAAATAGGGCTAAATAATGTTAACTTTCATCCTTTGCCTCCTTTCTGCCAATCTAAAACCTCTAGAAAGATGTCCTGTCATCCTGCTTGTTAATTTAAAATTAGTCCACACAGCCCCAACTTCCCTTGAACTTGGGAGCAAAATCTCCAGTAATGAGGTCACAATTTTGAGTGACATTCTTTGCCCATTGCTTTAAATGGTCAGAATTATTGTGATTAGGATTCCAGTTTTCTTTGGTGGCAAGTACAGTGTTTAAGCAATAAGTAACATGCACAGTAGTGACAGTGTCCTATTTTAGAGGACACACTGATAACATGTTAATGATTTTTGCCTGTTTTGACTATTGCAGTGGATAATATCACAAACAAGCATATGCAATATTTCTGGAGAATGAAAATGTTTTACTTATTTTATTTCATGGCTTTTAAAGACCAAAATCCCCTTGCATTTTTCCCATATGACACCTTTGTTTAATTTTCATGAGTTAGTCCAGAATTCTACTATGTACAATAACATCTGCTTTCCTTGATGTTCTAAGCCTCTGATACCTTCTGTAAAAATCTTAAGATTCTGAGCTTTAAAAATTATACTATTCTGTTGTTTGTGAGTTTTAAAAGCTTCAGAGGGATAAAAACCTATGATCACTCAGAAAATCTTGCAGAAACCAGGCTCTTCTCTCTATTTCTGCTGCCACCCCGTAATCTAAAGCATAACAACTCTTTACACCTACAACTGCTTAAATGATTTCTCTGCTTTCATTTTTGTTCACCATAAAACATTTTCTACAAAGCAACCAGTGAATGTTTAGAACTCTAAAGCTGGTTTTTGTCACACATACACACCCTCATATCCCCATCTCCACATCCCTCACATACTCAAATTTATTCAGTGGCAATCTGCAGCTTTTAGAATAAAATCCAAAATTCTGTCTATGATCCCATCTCTAATTTCATCTCATGCAACTCACCCCATACTCACTGGACTTTCGCTTTTTTCTCAGTGCCAGAACTTTGTACTTGTTTGCTTTGTTCTTGTCCTGGATCAGGCAGAACTTGACTTGGGTGATAGAGGATTTAGCTCAATGTCGCTTCCTCAGCGAGGTCTTCTCTGATCAACCTGTCTAAAGTGGTTTTCCTTAGCTACTCTCTTTTTCATCAGACTGTTTTCTTCCTAAGACTTAGCAAACCTTGTTGTCCTTCTTCAGGCCCAGCTGCTGAGTGCATCCTTTTGATTTATGCTCTAATTTCTCTTATCAGTGAGTGGTCCCGGGTAGCTTGTCTGCTTTTCCTCAGTGCCTGTAGTAAGAGTCCAACTTCCTGCATCGCTTCCCTCACTTTCTCCAGAGGGGTGATGGGCTTGGCAGGGGCCCTATACAAGTATATGCTATGGCATGATTTTGAGAAAGAAGTTGAAAATTCTTATAGGACAGATATTAAAATATAGACCTACCTGAACAGGTCAGTGTCACATTTGTATTGCAAAAGGCAATCTGTATTCTTTAAATCGATATTCCCAAGTAGGAATTTATCTGGAGGAAATACTTAGACAAATGTGTAAATATACATAAATATAAGATTCAGTGGGGGAGCATGTGTAAAGATTTTTGTGTAATCATCATCTATGTAAATTATGAAATGTATAAAAAGATATACATTGATATGGTAAAACCTTTACAAAATCTTGTTGAGAGAATTGGGCTGCAAAGGAGTGTATATAGAAGGAATTTGTTTACTTGAATTATGTACTTCCTATATGTTGGTAAGTATATTTTTGTACTGAATCATAAACTATTATAGTTATTCAGCAGAATTCCCTTTGTGGTTGCTTGTGTTCATATTGTGGAATTTGAAGGGGCTTTTACTTTCTTTTTTATACCTTTCTCTATTTATTGATTACAAAACTGGTGTACACTTTTGGGGCAAACAGAAAAAGTGAAATTTAAAAAAAATTGTAGCAGAACAAATACTTTTACAAACCGTATAGCCAAATAGTGAAGTAGTTAAGTAAATAAGTAAAGGAAAAGATTTCACCACCATACAATGATTATAATTATGCCAACATACACAAGTGTTAAAGACCTGAAAAACTGACACAAAAGTGACAGTTGTGTTGGAGTCAGTAGGATTAAGAACATATGCTATTTTAAATATTCAGTCAGACATGTCTGCTCAATTGTGCCCAACTCTCTGCAATGCCATCAACTGTAGTCGCTTGGCTCCTCTGTCCGTGGGAGTTCTCCAGGCAAGAATACTGGTTGCCATTCCCTTCTCCAGGGGATCATCCTGACCCAGGGATCAAGCCCATATCTCATGCATTTGCAGGTGGATTCTTTATCACCTGTTCCCTGGCTATATTATTTTCTGTAATTGAAAAATATGTGTGTAGATATTGCTTATTTAGCAGAATTTGACAGTTTGCACAGGAGTTACAGGTTGTTACTTTGGATAAAAAAGATTGGAATAGCAAATAGGCTATTATGTATATATCACATGTTTAAACACATGATTGCACACACATACGTGTGAATATACATGTATTATCATGAACTGAAATACAGTAAAGTCTGTAGACAACTANTGTGTGTGTGTGTGTGTGTGTGTGTGTGTGTGTAGAGTAAATATAGTTTTAGCTTTAGGTTATTCAGCTATAATTGGCTCAAGGGTATTTCATAGTCTTAATTTACAACTGGCAAGACAAAAGAAATATCTGGTTTAGATACTTGTATTTCATCATTGCCAGGAGGGAGATACAGAAATGTCAGTTTAGTCTGCCTGAAACAACAATAGCAGCTTCAGCAGTAACAGGTCCAGGAAAATAGCTAGAAATGTGACACTGTAGTTGATAGAAAATGAACTCATGTTCATTTTGTATATCAAAAATTCTTTTTGTTATTCAGTTGCTCCGTAGTGTCCGACTCTGCGACCCCATAGACTGCAGCACGCCAGGCTTCCCTGTCCCTCACCATCTTCCAGAGTTTGCTCAAATTCATATCCATTGAGTCGATTATGCCATCCAACCATCTCATCCTCTGTTGCCCCCCTTCTCCTCCCCTCAATCTTTCCCAGCATCAGGGTCTTTTCCAATGAGTTGGCTCTTCACATAAGTGGCCAAAGTATTGGAGCCTCAGCATCATTCCTTCTGATTCAGCCCCAGTGAATATTCAGGGTTGATTTACTTTAGGGTTGACTGCTTTGATATCTTTGCAGTCCAAGGGACTCAAGCATCTTCTCCGACACCCCAGTTCTAGTGTTGAATCTTTGGCTCTCAGCCTTCTTTATGGTCCAACACTCACATCTGTACATGATTACTGGAGAAAGCACAGGTTTAACTATATGGACCTTTGTCAGCAAAATGATGTTTGCTTTTCAAAAGGCTATCTAGTTTTGTCATAGCTTTTCTTCTAAGGAGAAATCATCTTATAATTTCATGGCTGCAGTCACAATCTGCAGTGATTTTGAAGCCCAAGAAAATAAATTCTGTCACTGTTTCTATTATTTTCCCATCTATTTGCTATGAAGTGATGGGACCAGATGCCATGATCTTAGTTTTCTGAATGTTGAGTTTTAAGCCAGGTTGTTTTTTTTTTTTTTCCACTCTAATTCACCTTCATCAAGAGACACTTTAACTTTAGTTCCTCTTCACTTTCTGCCATAAGGGTGGTGTCATCTGCATATCTTGGGTTTCTGATATTCCTCCCATCAATCTTGATTCCAGCTTGAGGTTCATTCAGCCCAGCATTTTGCATGATGTACTCTGCATATAAGTTAAATAAGTAGGGTGACAATATACAGCCTTGATGTACTATTTTTCCAATTTTGAACTAGTCCATTGTTCCATGTCTGGTTCTAACTGTTGATTCTTGAACTGCATACAGATTTCTCAGGAGGCAGGTAAAGTGGTCTGTTATTTCCATCTCTTTAAGAATTTTCCACAATTTGTTGTGATCCGTATGGTCAAAGGCTTCCACACATCAAAAGTACTATGACCTTATTTCTACAGAAAACTATACAGCATTGATGTTGTTCTTGGAGTTTTGGGGAGAGCGTAAAGGCTTGTTAAAACTTCATTCATTAAATGAAATTTGAGCATTAGCTCTGAAATTGTTAAGGGAGGCTAGAGTTGATTTTAGGTAGTGAAGGATTCCTGTAGCTATTCAGGATTCTGTAAAAAGCTGCCATTCTTTGGAGGAGTTGTGAAAAAACAGGGAGCTGTTGGTATGTGTGGGTAGCAGGAGCAAGTGCTAGTGGCTGAGAGTGCCACTGAGACATGTAGGATCCAAGAGACCTTGTTGTTCAGCAATACTCACCTAACCATCCACCCTGGGGATTTCCTTATATAATTTTCACTGACAGAAGGGAAACAATAATGTCCCACCAGGAAAACAGACTAAGCTTTGTGCTTAGGAACCATGGATGAAGATTGAAAGCAAGACTGGAGTGCAGAGAGAAAAAACTGGCCTTCTGACTCTGGGCTGGAAATATACAACTTGTGAAAACAGAGTTAGAGCTGAATTTATTTAACTTCTAAGCATTCTTTTGTTTGATTTTTTCCAAGTGTTTATAGGTACATGGCAACTGTCTGTTTACCACAGTTAGAACCAAGAAACAAATCTATTGCCCTAGATTTTAAGAAACTAAGCTAATGTTATTCTGAGCTAATGTTATTATTAAACTTTCTCTTTATTTTAAGTTTATTTTTTGTTTATTTTAGGTCCATGTCTATGAAGAGACATAAAACAGATTTCTTTGAAATTATCTGGTCTTCATCAAGTTGGCCTCAAATTTGCCAGTTTTCTTTCTGTGTACCATGTAGAATGGCAAACCACATTGTCTTCAAAACAGAGTGAAGATAGTTTGGTTTAGAATGATTTTTGTTTAAGGAAGGGTTAAGAAAGAGCATGTATTCACAAGTGACAACAAGACCTTAGCTGCCTACTAAATTCTTAGAAAAATCTTATAAAGTTGAGTATTTACATGATCATGCTCCCAAATGATGATCAACAGAACTACTCTCTAAATACAACTGTTCTCAGAATGTTAATCCTGAAGGAGGAGATAAGTAAGAGTGCAAATAGCTGTTTATCTATAAAGTGGACTCAGGACTATTTGGAAAAGATAATTTTGTTTGTTTGTTTTACATAAACTTTCCTGTGGCCTAGTTCTGTGTGGAAGTGGGATTGTCTGATTAGATTAAGGTCATGTTTAGACTTATGAATTGTTATGAGAGGGCGGAAACTTTATTTTTGGCTCATTTCATTATTAAAGCTTATAATCTGCTCTTAATCAGTAACACAGAATTTCAAGATTTCATCTCAGATTTGCAACAATGAGTGCTGTGCAAAGATATTGTGGTCTGAACTCATCAAAATCAGTATTTCCCAACCTTTGTAAACCTATGTTCCTGCTTCATAAAAGTCTCATACTTTCCTAGAATCTTAAAGGCTTATCTGTTGAATATAATTATTTTCTGCATATTATTGCCAGTCAATAAGTTGTGCTTTACTTTCTAGTGATTTCCATGCTAATAATAATATTTTTTAATATTGTGAATGTTAAATAATAATTTTGAATATGCCTCATAATTCATGCTTCCCTCCTGAGATACTTGTACCTTGTAGGGGGCAAGCAGGTGATGAAGCAGACAAATGATGAAGTCTGTCACCAGTTGAGAACTATCCACCGAGATATCCTAAATACTCTCAATGTTAACTTTGTATCTAGCAGACCATCAGAGAGCTGCCCAACTGGCTTTCATTCCTTTCCTACTTCTTCCATAACCTGAAATCCAATTAAAGAATTATATTTTGTATTTTTGCAACGACGTGTGTTGAGAGACTCGATGAATGAAAACTATACAAAACTTGGATTTATATTTATTATAGGATATTGTTGAGGATAGAATCCATTACATTTTACATATCCTTTTCAGGAATAAATGAAGGTGTGTATGTGGCTGTGGGGATAGGTGAGTGAAGATTCTACTTTTCCTAAGAATAAGTTTTGTTTGTTTCATCTGAACATACTGTACTGTGGTTTATTGTTTTCTTTGCCCACTGGGACTCTGATTCCAAACACAACTCCTTTTAATTGTATGAGACTTTATGATGTACACTTTATGCAATTTAATGTCTAAGTGGTTAAGATATCAACTTTGGAGTCAGCCATGATTACTTTGCCAACAGAGGTCCATCTAGTCAAGGCTATGGTTTTTCCAGTGGTCATGTATGGATGTGAGACTTGGACTGTGAAGAAAGCTGAGTGCCAAAGAATGGATGCTTTTGAACTGTGGTACCTTGGACTGCAAGGAGATCCAACTAGTCCATTCTGAAGGAGATCAGCCCTGGGATTTCTTTGGAGGGAATGATGCTGAAGCTGAAACTCCAGTACTTTGGCCACCTCATGCGAAGAGTTGACTCACTGGAAAAGACTCTGATGCTGGTAGGGATTGGGAGCAGGAGGAGAAGGGGATGACAGAGGATGAGATGGCTGGATGGCATCACTGACTCGATGGATGTGAGTCTGAGTGAACTCTGGGATTTGGTGATGGACAGGGAGGCCTGGCGTGCTGCGATTCATGGGGTCGCAAAGCGTTGGACACGACTGAGCGACTGAACTGAACTGAACTGAACCGGGACTGGAATCCCAGCTTTTGATAATCATTAGCACTGTGAACTTAAGACAAGTAACTCAGATTCTCTAAGGCTTCATTTCTTCATCTAAAAGTAAGAAACTAAGAATACTTTCCTCACAGAACTAATATGAAGATTCAGTAGTATAATTTATAGCATTTAACAGTTGGTGGCATGTGTAACATTTGTCACTAGATCAATTACGATTTGAATGCTTGCCCTTTAGCCCCGAAGGCTTTATCTTTGTGTGTTTGTGTGTTTACTTGTTTGTTTTCTGCCTTGTTCCATTTTCTGTCTTGGTGTTGTAGTGTTTCTTTGTGCTAAGTAACTTCAGTCATGTCTGACTTTTTGCGGCCCTGTGGACCATAGCCCGACAGGCTCCTCTGTCCATGGGATTCTCCAGGCAAGAATACTGGAGTGGGTTGCCATTTCCTTCTCCAAGGGAAACTTCCCTACCCAGGGATAGAACCAGGGTCTCCTGCATTGGCAGGCAGATTCTTTATCATCTCAGCCACCAGGGAAGCCCCTTTGAGGGGATTGGTCACATGCAATTTTGAAAAGTATGTAATATCTAAAAAAATTAATTAGTATCCTTAATTTGTTCTCTTTAATATCTCCTTTCAGTTTTTTATTTTTTGTTACTTTGTCCTGCCAACCCTCAACAGTCTCTCTCTCCTGCCTTTAAGAATCCATGTCCTCCTTTTGATCTCTTTGCCAAAGTGTCTGAAACTATTTAAAGTATTGGGTAGGATGTCACATGGGATAAGTTTGAGTTGAGAGTACCATCCAACCCTAAGGGAGCTAACTTTTGAAAAATGGTAAAGAACTGCCTCCTATCCATCCCATATGCCATCTGTGATGGCCTGATGACCCATGAGTATTTAGGACCACTTCTGAAGAACAGAGTTTACATTCTCCAGATACACAATGTTCTCCTAGTATCAAAGCTGATCCATAGGTAAGGCTCAAAACTGAGATAGAGTTTCAGCATATCTTAATTAGAATAGTTAAGTGCTTCAAGCTTTGTGCTTGGGCAAAGCCAATTGTATGTATATTTTTAATTTTATAATAATAATATCAAGATCTTGTGAGTAAAATTGCAGTGAATCACTAACCATGAGGGCATAAATTTAGATAGATTTTCTGCTTATATGCTTCTATCAAAAGGTAAATGAAGTTGTATATAGAGCCATTATTCAGTTTAAACATACATTTTCTGAATATAGCTGAAATAGGAATAAACAAAATAGAATAAAATAACCACCACATATGGTCAGTCACAGACAATAGAAAAACAAAAAAAAAAAAAAAAAAATTATTGAGGTGACTGTCTTTGATGGAAATGATGCAGTTCTCCTTAACATATTATCTTAAACCTGGTCCAAACAAGATTTCTTTCCTGTCACTCCACAAAACTGCCCTTATCTCAGTTACCTATGATCTCTGTGTTACTAAACGCCATGATCAATTCTTGATTTTCATCTTGATTATCAACATTGCGTAATACAATGCTTCTATTTTTGTGCACTTACCTTATTCAAATTCAAGAACGTCATACACTGTTTTTCCCACTTCATAGACTATTTTTCCTGCCTCACTGATCACTCTTTTCTTATTCCTCCTCTTCTACTCAAATCTTAACATTGGAGAATCCTAAAGTTCTGTCCTTCTATCTCTTTCCTCTTGCTTTATATTTACTTTCCTAGTGATTTCATCCAGAGTCATTACTTTGTATATTATCTATATGCTAATAAAGCTCCCGTGTTTGTGAGGACTCCCTAATTTGTATCTCTGATCTTGACCTCTGCTCTGGACTCTGGACTCATACATCTAACCACCTATTCAACATCTCTCGGTCAATGTCTAATAGACATCTCAAGTCAGCATTCTTAAAATGGAATTCCTGATCTCTCTCATTCTCAACCCTATTTTTTCTGCCTTTGCAAGCTCAGTTGACCTCAAATCTGCCCTCTAGTTACTCAAAAAACTTGGAATCATCTATTACTCTTCCCTTTCCTTACTTCCACGTACAGTTTGTTAGGAAATCCTATTGATTTTTTCTTCAAAATATTTTCATAATATGATCACTTCTCATTTTGATAACATCTTGGTCCAAGTCACCAGTTTCGATTATCTGAATGACCATAATGATATCTTTAATAGGCCTCTCTGCTGCTATTCTGGCAGCCGGTTTTTTGTTTTTTGTTTTTTTTTTTTTAATTTTTAATCAAGCCTACAGCTAAACTGATGCCATGAAAACATGTCAGGCCAAGTCATTTCTCTGCCCAAAACCCATGTCTGGGGCTCACATGCCATTCCAAGTAAATCTATTGCAGTGGCTCACAAGGACCCATGCTCCGGCTGTCTTCTGCCTTCCCACCCTCATGTACCACTTCTCTCTCCTTTGCTCATCCTACTTGGACCATTCTGGCATGTGTGTTGTTCCTTAAACAAGACAGGGCATGTTTTTACGTTAGGGCCTTTAGCCTGTAATTCTCTTTGCATAAGTATTTGTGAGACTAACTTTCATACATCCTTCTCACTTTGCTCAAATATCTGATTATAAGTGAGGATAACTCTGACTATCCTATTTAATACTACAGCCTGCCCCATCTTAAGTACTCCCATTCCCTGCTTGATTTTCTCTTTCTTTAGCACTTACCGCCATCTAACATACTATATAAGTAATTTACAGTTCATATTATTATTTATGGTTTTTCTCACCCAAATAGATGTAAGCTCTCTGGGGACTAGAGTTGGGCATTTAGTGTTTCTTTTACTTATTAGTTGATTGATTACAATTTTATGGTTAACTAACATAAACACCTTTGTCCACAAATCTTCATCTAGTTAAAAGAATTATTTTCCTAAAATAGATTCCCAATGATAGGGTTACTGAGAATAGGACTCCTTGATAAATATCATCCAGGTGTATTGTACCAATTTACATTCCCACCAACAATGTAAAAATGCTTATTAAATATTTATCATTATTGATCATTCCATTTTTGACAGTTTTTGCCAAAAATATTATATGTTGGTTATTTTACTGCAATTCCTATGACATTAAAAATGTCTCATTTGTTACTTTCATAAGTTGCCTTTGTTACAATACTGTTATAAGTTGCCTGTGCTCTTTTCACCTTTATAAATCACCTATAATAATTCTTTGTCCAATTACCTATTAGCGTTTTGTGTTATCTCTGTCTTGTCAGAGATCTTGTGTTACCTCTGTCTTTATCTATTTTTAGCTTGCTGCTGCTGCTGCTGCTAAGTCATTTCAGTCGTGTCCAACTTTGTGTGACCCCATAGACGGCAGCCCACCAGGCTCCCCCGTCCCTGGGATTCTCCAGGCAAGAACACTGGAGTGGGTTGCCGTTTCTTCCTCCAATGCATGAAAGTGAAAAGTGAAAGAGAAGTCGCTCAGTTGTGTCTGACTCCTAGTGACCCCATGGACTGCAGCCTACCAGGCTCCCCTGTCAATGGGATTTTCTAGGCAAGAGTACTGGAGTGGAGTGCCATTGCCTTCTCCATTTTTTTTTTTAGCTTAATTTATCTTAAAATTGGTATTTAGTTTATATGGTAATTGTACCATAGCTATAATACATACGTATTATCTTGTGTATATACTGTTATTTAAAAAATTGGTTTTAAGCAATATAAACTTTGAGCAGCTTTATTCAGAGGTGTTACAGACAGAAAGAGATCTCCATGGAAACTTTCAAACATTTGTAAAGATTTTTGCCATCTCACAGTACGTGAAGCTCAATGCATATCACCAAATGAAATCTTACATAAATGGTCTGAAGTATTTGTAGGAAAGGTTACTCTTGAGCAATGTCTAATGTTCCTACAAAAATGTGGCAAGAGTGCAAAGTAGATGGAGCAGAGAAATAAACAGAGGTTTGGTGCATAGATGAGCACGACTTAGAAATGCACTTCCATTGATAAACTGTCAGCATCAATTGTCCTTTTAGATTTTCCTCTTAGAATTTATTCTCTGGTACCAATTTCTAGCCAAGGAGAATGACATTGATTGTAGATAATTGAGAATGAACTTTTGGGGTGATTTTAAAGGTGACTTTAAATCTCTTCATATTTTGCTTGTTGGTATTTTAAAGATCTAATGATAATGATCTTACATTTGCAGCTAGGGCATGCTAAAAAAAAATGCCTCCCATTACTGCAGAGACCCTGTCAGAGACATTTCATTCTACTGGATATTTTTGTGTTGTATCTTTAGTTAAGGATGTCATATGACTAATTTTTCTTTATTACATTATATGTTCTAAAACCTTTACCCCAAAAGTGAATTTATACTGATACTGTGCAGAAGGATCATATTTTCACCACAGAGACACTGCCATTCCTGGGGTTAAATGTGGATTTGATTTAGCTATATGCCAGCATCATCACACAACAGTGTGAGGTGAGAATGAAGGATCTCTTTGGACCCAGAGAGAATTTAAGTAGGCAGGATGTAATTACCCAAGCTGGACTTAAGCCAGAATGACGGGGTTAACATCTTCACTAACATCCATCCTAATTGAAGAAAATTGAAACTAACAACAGCTACTTTCCCAAAATGTGAGTCACACATCTTTTCCTAGTGTCTTTCATTTTCTCTTTATTGATAGAGTCTCCCAGGCAAGGACTGGATTTTATCTAAGTCAGTTGCCTGTTACCAGCAAAATTGTTGTTGTTCTTTAAAGATATGACAGTACAATCTAGTCACTACTCAAAAAATTTATGAAATGTGAGAACTATAATTTCTCTTTTGATTTCTAGGCTAAAAACAAAATAAAACACTATATACATGGCATGAAGCCCAAGTTTGTGGAGTTTGAGATTATTTTATTTTGTTCTAATGTTAAATCAAATAAAATAAAACTTGGCTAAATCTATGGAAACATTAAAATAAATATAAGACTGAATAATCGTAGCTTTGAAAAGTATTTTACACGTTCTATAAAAGATAGTAGTATATCTTTAAATGTAATATGTTTGAGTCATTTGCTTCCATTTCTGTCCTCCTACACTAAAATATGAACTCTTGAGTTTATGGACTATTTTTCCTTCATCTGAACAGTATCATCACATAGCACATACTCCTGGCACAAAATAGATGCTCAATATGAATACTGACTACTACTGATTTACCTTATTTGCTTGCATCATAACTAATTAGCCAGCTTACATGAAAGTAATAATGTACAATCTCTCTTCTTTTAGAAATTTAGGTTTTCTTAGATTCATTTATCCCTATTTCCTCCTTTTATTAAAGTGGTCCCAACTCCTGTTTCTCTTAATATTCAAGTATTTTCTTATTTTTTAGTGGAAGAAATTGCTCTCTTATTATTAAATGCATTTAATTAACAATGGGAGTTTTAAATTCTTATTCTCTTGGAAATTGTTTTTAATTTTAATCCCAGTTGAAAGTGCTGAATGCAAGAAAGACTTTGTTAACACAGGGACAAGTTAATTTGTAGCTCAAACTCACTTTTAACTATTTGTCATTCTTCAAATGGCTCCTTAGCCGAATATCCTAGAGTTATGCTATAACAGGGGCTGGGAGTAGAAAGAGGGCACCTGAAGACCTTTTGAAGGTGAACATCAAGGCAGCAGATATCAGCTCCTGTGCTTTTTTTTTTTTTTTGTATGAATATTACCTTTCCCATCATGCTTGACAGTTTTAAAACTGTTATTATATGGTCTGTAGCACATAGTAGAAAGAGACAGAGATGTAAGTGTGATATGGTATACAAGCTCAGAGATAAAAGGAACATCTGCAAATTGAAGTAACAAGGTTACATGGATAACTTATTTATTTAAAGTTTTTAAAATAGGTTGTTACACTGTGATAAAGTTTGAACAGTTTGGCTTGAATAAAGGAATTTTTGAACTTTAAGCTCTTGGTTTTTTTTTTTAATTTTTCAAAGTTCAAAAAATTTGGTAATTTATTTGATGTTGCATATTTCATGAAGTTATGCATGCATGGCCTGGATTAGGACAGGCGTCAGTCAGAAAAATGGCAGTACCGTAAAAAATGCTGTTTCTGCAACATTTCCAATCCAATTTAAACATATATGTTCTTGATCTCTTATAAGAAATATTTAGTATCATGGGATTTACAGCCCAATTTTCTGACCGAACAGGTTCAGATAGTTTCTAAAAAGCTTAGGTGAGCAACTTTCAAGTTGTGCCAAAATCTCTCACTAAATTTAGGTGTCCTTCCAAACCACAGCAAACTACTTTAGTAAATACTCCTTAATCCTTGATTAACCAGTATTTGACTATGTCTATATAGATGGTTAATGACACCCAGTAGGCCTCTGAACTATCTTCCCCTACTGGTCAGTAGAATGGGCTCAAGGAATTACTAGTTTTATTTTATGTTTCTTACTAAGTGTAAGTATAATCAGGGGATGAGTTTGTTATACAAACCACACAGTGCCTTCCAAAGTCAAATGTAAACGGCATTCATAATATTGGCAAATAATTCACCTTTTACACCCTAGAGAGGAAGGCAAGTGACCTATGTGTGTCTTGTCAGGCACTCCTACCCGAGTTTGAATATTAGGTACCTGAAACAAAGGTACTAAGTCCTACTGAAGTTGTTTTTATAGCAAAACCAGTGGTGCTGAGGATTTATGGTTTGATCCCTTGAGGGTGCTTAGGTATCCTTCGGTGACATCTTAAACAGATGGAGAGGATTTGGGCTATTCTTTAGTCTCTTGGAGTCTTGCCAGGCCTGTTTTCCAGCCTTTCTGATTCTCATTTATGCTAATTCACACCCTTCTAATGAATCCCTTTTTAGTTAATATGAGAAAATGTCTACTGTTTGCAACTAAAAAGCCTGGCCAAAATGTAAAGAAAGATGATACCATGGTGATATGACTTTGGCTTTATAAAACTATAAATATCAATCTAAATCATCTACAATTGCCCAATAAATATGTGATTAATATAAAAGAAATTATATATAAAATTAATATAAAAGAAAATATAGGTGAAATTAATATAAAAGAAATTAATATTAGGTGAAATTAATATAAAAGAAGACTCAGTAGCACGTATTTTTGCCTATTTCTATCTTTATGAAAATAATTTAACAGCAGATTTAAGAAATTTATTTTAAAAGCCAGTTTTGACATCGGGTTTGGTCCTAGCTTTAGAGTGTAAAAGTTGTCTCTCTGCCCTAACAACAATGAAAAAGCTGAACAAATTGAAAAATCAACAACTCTTTCTAGATTTGTCAGAAAAATGAGGTCACAAGGAAAACCACTACTCCTAAAAACAAATTGTGATTCATTGAATCACAGCATATCAGAAACCTCTCTGTGAAGCAGTGTCAGGGTAGGAAAACTTGAAGTACCCATTGAAGAATTGCCAGCAGCTTCAAGTGGATAAGTCTGAGAGTTAAAAATTCTGGTCCTGGGAAGAGCGCCAAAACTTCTGTGAGTTTTACTTGCACAGTCTTGATCAGGCTCTTCTGGTGAATACTAGAGAAAAATTCCCTCTAGAGGGAAAAGAACCATATTGAAATATATCTGAGCATCCTGTTCTTAGCAAGACCTGACTTCAAGAGAAAATATTTTACTAGAGCCTAAACTATTAGGCTTTTGTCAGAACCTAACTATCTCAAGTGTGAGAAATACTCAATCCCAGTTGGATTTAGCCATCTGTGTAGGAGAAGGAAATATGCAGTTCCAACCCCCACTATGCTTTGAGATAGGAGAAGGGACATACCCAGCCCCAGTCCACTCTAGCTATCTTGTCCCACCTAGGGAGTTGGGGGGAGGGGAGAACTGAGAAACCCTTGTTCACAGTCCAGAGTCACACGATCACTAACAGACTGAGGCCTAATCATAACATCACAGAATGCTTGCTCTGCCCCTCATATCTTACCACCACATTACTAAAGGCCTGTCTACCGCAGTGCCTTTCTTAGTCAAGTCATCAAAAAAAGTTACAAGGCATAAGAAAAGGCAAAATGCACACTGTTTAAAGAAATAGAGCAAGAGTCAGAACCAGACTCAGGTTACCAGAGATGTTATTATCGGGGGGAAATTTAGAACAATGATGATTAATATGCAAAGGACTCTACTGAATAAAGTAATGCAAGAACAGGTGGGCAGTGTAAGCAGAGGTATGAAAATTCTAAGAAAGAATCAAGAAGGAATACTAGAGATCAAAAACTGTTACAGAAGTAAAGAATGCCTTTGCTGGACTCATTAGTAGACTGGACACACTGAGAAATGAATCTCTGAGCTTGAGGATGTATCAATAGAAGCTTCTAAAATGCAAGAACAAAAGGAAAAAAAGACTGAAAAAAATGAAAATATCCAAGAGCTGTGGGACAACTACAAAAGATGAAATATATATGTAATGGGAATATCAGAAAGAGAAGAAAGAAAGGAACAGAAGTAATAAATGAAGCAATAATGACTGAAAAATTCCCCAAAGTTAATGTCAGACACAAAACCACACATACAGGAAGCTCAAAGAGCTCCAAGCAAGATAAATGCCCAGGGAACCTACAAAGGAGGCATGTAATATTCAGACTTCAGAAAATCACAGCTAAAAGAAAAACCTTGAAAGAAATCCAAAGGAAAAACACCTTATAGAGGAGCAAAGAAAAGAATTACATTCAACTTCTCAGAAAGCAGGCAAGCAAGAAGAAAGTAGACTGAAATATTTAGGCTATTAAAGGGAAAAAAATGTCAGCTGGCATTCTGTACCCTGTGAAATTATCCTTCAAAAACAAAGCAAAATAAAGACTTCCTCAGGCAAACAAAAGTTGAAGGAATTTGTTGCTAGTAGACCTTACTATCAAGAAATATTAAAAGTCTTTCAGAGAGAAGGAAGATGATACAGGTTAGAAACGTAGATCTACATAAAGAAAGGAAAAGTACTAGGGAAGGAAAAGTGAAAGTGAAATAAAAGTTTGCATTTTTTATACTTAGTTTAACAAGTGATATGTTTTTTTTTTCAAAGTAATAATAGCAGTAGTGCATTCAATTATGTATTCTTACATGTATGTATACTTTTATTATATACGTTTATTTATATATGTATGTACATATATATTTATGATGGGTGTATACTTTAAATATGTATTGTTGTTGTTCAGTCACTGAGTTGTGTCTGACTCTTTGTGACCCAAATGGGCTGCAGCATGCCAGGCCTCCAAGTCTCCCAGAGATTGCTGAAACTCATGTCCATTGAGTTGGTGTTGCCATGCAACCATCTTGTCCTCTGTTGCCCCTTCTCCACCTTCTTTCAATCTTTCCCAATGAGCCTTTTCCAATGAGTCAGCTCTTTGCATCAGTTGGCCAAAGATTGGAGCTTCAGCTTTAGCATCAGTTCTTCCAATGAGTATTCAGGGTTTATTTCCTTTAGGATTGATTGCTTTAACCTCCTTGCTGTCCAGGGGACTCTCAAGAGTGTTCTCCAACACCACAGTTCAAAAGCATCAATTTGGCACTCAGCTTTCTTTTTAGTCCAACTCTTACATCCATATGTGACTACTGGAAAAACCATAGCTTTGACTAGACAGACCTTTGTTGGCAAAGTAATGTCTCTGCTTTTTAATAAGCTGTCCAGGTTTATCATAGCTTTTCTCTCAAGGAACAAGTACATTTTAATTTCCTGGCTGCAGCCACTGTCCTCAGTGATTTTGGAGCCCAAAAGATAAAGTCTGTTACTGTTTCCATTGTTTCCCCATCTATTTGCCATGAAGAGATGGGACCACATGCCATGATCTTAATTTTTTGAATGTTGAGTTTTAAGCCAACTTTTTCACTCTCCTTTTTCACCTTCATCAAGAGGCCCTTTAGTTCCTCTTCACTTTCTGCCATTAGGGTGGTATCATCTGCATATCTGAGATTATTGATATTTTTCCCAGCAATCTGGATTCCAGCTTGTGCTTCATCCATCCTGGCATTTTGCATGATGCATATAAGTTAAATAAGCAGGGTGACAATCATGTATAGACAGACAATTAAGTCTATATATGTATGCATATATATATGTGTGTGTGTCTGTAAGTGAAATGAATGACAGTATGGATACAAGAACAGGGTAGAAATTAGATTGTTTTTTATTGTAAAGTACTTGTAGAATGTATGAAGTTATATAGTGTTTGAAAGTATACTTGGATTGGTGAAAAAGATACATTGCAAGTTCTAGGGCAGTCACTAGAAAGCTTCAAAAAAGTTGCATATCTCATATGCTAAGAAAGAGAACTCTAACTCCAGAATTCCACCCCACTTCTTGTGATTTATATGTAACTTTCAGTACAGTTCAGTTCAGTTCAGTTCAGTCACTTAGCTGTGTCCGACTCTTTGTGACCCCATGAATCACAGCACGCCAGGCCTCCCTGTCCATCACCAATTCCTAGAGTTCACCAAAACTCATGTCCATTGAGTCAGTGATGCCATCCAGCCATCTCATCCTCTATCATCCCCTTCTCCTCCTGCCCCCAATCCTTCCCAGCATCAGGGTCTTTCCCAATGAGTCAACTCTTCACATGAGATGGCCAAAGTATTGGAGTTTCAGCTTTAGCATCAGTCCTTTCAATGAACACCCAGGACTGATCTCCTCTAGGATAGACTGGTTGGATCTCCTTGAAATCCAAGGGACTCTCAAGAGTCTTCAAGTTATTTAACGTCTCTAAGCCTCAGATCTCTCACCAATAATAATTTTTGTACCTCATGGACTATTTTAGAATTTAAATGCAATTATTACTTCTTTTTCTAGGGGATATTCCCAACCCAGGGATCAAACCCATGTCTCTTGAGTATCCTGCATTGGCAGGCAGATTCTTTACCACTAGCATTCCTGGGGAATCCCAATACATGTAAAATGCTCAGCACTCTGAGTATTGTTGTTATTGCCTTGCTTTCACATAATAATTTCATTATCATTGTCTAATTTAGGTGTCACAGATTTTTGGAAAGCAAGTTTTTATTCTTGGGTTACTGTCTTCTCTATCTTCTCTATCTTCAGTTTCTTCTCTTTCTTCTTCTCTATCTTCAGTTTCTTCCTTTGGACATGTCAAACAAATTTTCTCCTGTCATGACTGAACTTTGTGAAAGTTTCCTACTGCCTGTCACCTTCTTCCACTGACACTCAACCAATCCCAATTTGGTCCCTCTTTCTAATTGTATGAAAGTCAATCTCATCAAGATTGCCACTAAGCTCTCCATTGTCAATATATATTTTAAACTATGGCTGATTCTTGTTGATGTATGACAGAAAAATCACAAAATTCTGTAAAGCAATTATTCTTCAATTAAAAAATTGATAAAAACCTTAAATACTAAATTAATGTTCCTATAGAGACCAAAAGAAAGCAGGTGTAGCTATACTCATATCAGATAAAATAGACTTTAAAACAAAGTCTGTGAAAAGAGACAAAGAAGGACACTACATAATGATCAAAGGATCAATCCAAGAGGAAGTTATAACAATTATAAATATATATGCACCCAACATAGGAGCACCGTAATATGTAAGACAAATGCTAACAAGTATGAAAGGGGAAATTAACAATAACACAATAATAGTGGGAGACTTTCATACCCCACTCACATCTATGGACAGATCAACTAAACAGAAAATTAACAAAGAAACACAAACTTTAAATGATACAATAGACAAATTGGACCTAATTGATATCTATAGGACATTTCACCCTAAAACAATGAATTTCACCTTTTTCTCAAGTGCTCATGGAAACTTCTCCAGGATAGATCACATCCTGGGCCATAAATCTAGGCCTGATAAATTCAAAAAAATTGAAATCATTCCAAACATCTTCTCTGACCATAATGCATTAAGATTAGATCTCAATTATAGGAGAAAAACTATTAAAAATTCCAACATATGGAGGCTGATCAACACGCTTCTGAATAACCAACAAATCACAGAAGAAATTTAAAAAGAAATCAAAATATGCATAGAAATGAATGAAAATGAAAACACAACAGCCCCAAACCTGTGGGATACTATAAAAGCAGTGCTAAGGGGAAGGTTCATAGCAATACAGGCATACCTCAAGAAACAAGAAAAAAGTCAAATAACTTAACTCAACACCTAAAGCAACTAGAAAAGGAAGAAATGGAGAACCCCAGGGTTAGTAGAAGGAAAGAAATCTTAAAAATTAGGGCAGAAATAAATGCAAAAGAAACCATAGCAAAAATCAACAAAGCCAAAACCTGGTTCTCTGAAAGCATAAATAAAATTGACAAGCCATTAGCCAGACTTATCAAGAAACAAAGAGAGAAAAATCAAATCAATAAAATTAGAAATGAAAATGGAGAGATCACAACAGACAACACAGAAATACAAAGGATCNCCCTTTCTCATCTCATGGTATATCAAACAACAGAGATTTGGGATTTGACTGTCCATCTGAAGTGGTGACTTAAACTGCAACAGTAAATCATGGACTCCATGTTGCATGTGCTCTACCCCTTATGCCTCTTAAAAAATATTATCCTTAATTAATTTTAACTGAGAGACTAAGACAGCTGGAATATATAGTATCTTGAATTGCATTTGTCGTTTCCTGCTTAATCATAGATGTCGCATCTTATTTTTAGTGCCACTAAGAATTACTATCTTTGGAAGCTAATCGCTGCAGAGTCACCGAGTGTCAGTTATTTGTGACTTGTACAATCTATTTTGATGACCATACAACTTACATCCAAGGAACGCCACATTCCAGTGTGCTCTGTTGGATGACAAGATCATTTTACACTGAATTCCAAGTCTCTACACTCTACCACTAATATATCTGGATGTGAATACCCTAACTTGTGAGCTACATAACTCCTTTGTTCCCTTGCAATAGATGTTGTATTAAACTGTCCTTCATCCCCCAAAGACAGTGTTCCTTCCCTATAAAGCACCCCATTATACCCAAGTGCAGTGTAGGGCTTTTGTAGTCTCACTCAGACCTCCATTCATGTCCTCTCTAATAAAGACCTCTTTGTAACACACACATTAGAACTCCTTAAAATCTCAGGTTCTCTGGAAGAATTCTAAAGAGAAGAGGGGGAAACATTAGGATTTATATTTGGTACAAATAAAAGACTGATCAGTTCAAGATATTGTACCCTTTACAGTAAGGCCAATGAGATGAAAAATCTGTGTGCCTGTTTTTTTTATTACATTGTTCTGATGATAGTGTCTCTCCTCTTTGCCTTCTTTAGTGGTGTTTACCTACTTATTTTTTTTATACTTTCCACCTTTGGCCTTATTTTTTTCAAGAAATTTATGCACACCCAGAGACCAAACATTTCCATAAGCTAGCTACTTTTTATCAAATAAACATTTGTAGAAATAAAAGAATTTCTGGATTTTAGGGTTGAGATTCCTACCCCTACCTACATAACATTTCAAAGGAAATTAAGTTTGACTTTGAAAGCAAACATATCTTTTCTTTGATTTTGTCTAATATCTAATTTGATTTTTTCTCATTTTTTTTCCTGTTTGTTAAAAAAATGACGAAAGAAAGGAAGAAAAAGAGAAAGAAAGAAAGAAGAGAAGGATGGTAGGCAAAAGAAAGGAAGGAAAGAAATCAGAGTGGAGAAAAGTCAGACCAGAGATTACATTAGGCTGAGGCAAATGGTATTCACCTTTTATAGTCCCTATGTTTTATAATGAAGATACTTCATTGAAACAATGATGCATACTTCAAGGGTTCCCTGGAGAGCTGTGAATCCTGTTTGGAGAGATTCATGAATATGTGCATTAGCACAATCCAACTGGAACTTGCCCTTAAAAACGAACCACAAGAGAAGCTGATCAGTTTCCGCTTATGTATATAATCAGAAGGTTATCATATTATCTCCCTCTCCACGGAAAAAGCAGATGCGTACTTTTCTACCACCTTAAGAGGAGAAATGCCAAAGGGAACAGCAGTTTTTTCCCCCTCTGTGATGTTCATTATGTGAAACCCACACAGAAACCTTTTAAAACTAGTCTTTGGCAAAAAGAGTAGAAAATGAATATAGGCTTGATTTTTCAAAATGAATTTTTTTTTTTTTTGCTTAAGATGAATCATGGCACAAACCTTCAAAACATATTTCTGCCCTAATTTGCTGAAAGTCATTAATAAAACTGCATTGAGTTCAGACAGTGCTAGAGACTGCATATGAGACATATTTCAGAGTCAAAGCTCACAGAAAGTACATGAGATTCTGTGCTTTAAAGATGAATGAGGGACACATGGTAGATCTTGAAGTAGTAGTTTATTTAAAGTACAGAGAATTCCATGAAAAAATTTCTAACCAGCAGTTGGTGCCCAAGTTTCAATAAAAATGGCAGACCACCACTAAGCTAGTGACAATGATAAAGAGTATCCAGGTTTATCTCCAGATTTATCTTTATCCATGAATTCCAAACAAAATGGAGAGTTTAAAAAGAAAGAAAACCCCCAAACTTTAATCATCACATAAAAACAGCAGAGAAAAATTTGTTACCTATAGACTGATGTTTTTAAATTATCATGTATGCTGTGCTAAGCAGAGATAGTATTAGCAAGTGTGAAAAATTACTATGGAAAATTTGAGCTTTATATACCGATTTGAGAAAAATGGTGCTGAGTTACTTAGTAAAGACCTTAAGTAGTTTTGTATGCATTATTGTTATTGTATGTTCTGGTTTGTGGGTTCAAGCCTTTGAGTGTTTACAGCATGTTGTGGAAACACAAAGGAGCAAAATAATTGTTTCAAAAAGAAGAGTATATTTTAATGTTAAAAACTAAATTGCTGTAGGGCAATTTCTTTAACTTGTCAGTTAGTCACTACTTAGGCACCTGGTAGAGTTGCCAGAAACTGTTTCAATTTATCATTTCTAGTCTCCACGTTCACAGAGAAAACAGTGTTTAAACTTGTCCCTATAAGTCTCAAACCTCTAGATTCGAAGGCTTCCTGGACATTTCAGGCCCTTCTAATGTAATTTGAGTCTGTACGCTCAGGACGTAGGGAAGGGCGAAGGAAATATTCTTAATTTGAGAGGGTACAATGGTGTAGTCCTGCATTTAAATTATTTCTAACTTTCCACCAGACATTGTATTCATGTTTTGGAAAATTAGTACTTAGCCAAGCTCCGAGGAAGAAAGCATTTTATTTAGTAATAGTTCAAATAATGCAGTAAAAATGTCTCTCTGTGCATTTGAACTGGCCCTGGTGGCCTGATTCAGTATTTTGCCCATTTTCTTGGCTTTTCAAGCTTCACACACACAAAAAGAAATTGTACAAAACACTTAGCACTATTTTTTCCATAGCTGGTAATGGGGCTTTCACAGCATAAAGGCAAGGAAAAATTATTTGGAAAGGTGAACAGGTTTCAAGAAAAACTAGAAAATTCTCCTCATACATTTTAGACTCAGCTTCCTGCCCATTTCCTGTGTTTTAAATCTAGTCACTAGAACGCCTGCAAGAAATTCTGAATATAATCATACAAACTGACCCACGAAAACAAGTTCCATAGAGAATGGTGTTAAACGAAAGATAGCTATTTACTGACAGGGTTTTATGTGTGTGTGTACTTTTGTATATAATCTCTCTCTCTATCTATTGCCCAAACTATCTCAGCATTCACATACGCACCAGAGAATGCAGCTTTGAACTCCTTTTGCAAGTAAGTCCCATCCTAGGATCTTAGAAGTTTTATCTTGTGCAAAAAGGGAGTTTTCAACAGTGATAGAGTCATCTGTTTGGTGAAAACAGGGCTAGATAGTGAACTGCAGCTTCTGTGTGTGTGTGTGTGTGTGTGTGTGTGTGTGTGTGTAGGCGAGGTGGTGGTGAGAGAGGGAAGGTCAAAGGGTAAATTCCATTTGCTGCCACATATTTTTATGAGCCGAGTTATACCTAGCTTCCAGCCTGGAAAGGGGAAGAAGATCTTAGAAAGGGAAGTAACCCGAATGGGCAGGTCAGGAAAATCCTCAAGAAGAGCTCTTTTAAATTCCCAGTTAATTGCTCCCCAACCTGCCATATTCATCCATTTTAATTTTTATTTTATTGTTCCAGGACTTCAAAAGATCCGTTTGCTCTTACAGGAATCCCAGTAAAATCTGGATTGCCAACGATGAAGTTCTCTTGGAGGATTCCCTTCCCTTTTCTCCCTTTGGCATTCTTTCCCCTTGTTGGAGAGGTGAGGGATGAAGCATCCTGGAAAGTCAGAGAGGAGGTGGAGACTACGCGGGGAGTTAGTTCCCAGCCCAAGGCTGACAAAGCATTGATGCTGCAGGAAGGAAAATGCTAAACAGAGCCGGGGAGAAAAAGCCAGGAGGGGCCCCTGGAACCCAGCTTTGTCAGAAGCTTTCCTACCCCACCCGCTCTCTGGCAAACGTAGAGGCGATTTTCTGCCTTTTACAAGAGGTACTGCCAGGAGGTGGGGGGCGGGAGAAGAAAAGAAAAGCTGATGCTGAAATCAAGGAAGAAACAGCAGAAGGGTCAGGGGCAACAGTCAAGGCAGCAGCAGCTGCCGCGGCCGGCCCAGCGCCGGCATCAACCCGCCCCGGTGGCGCAGGCAGCGGCCGCCGAGTGACAGCCCGAGTGGCAACAGCTGCGAGGAGGCCCGGCTTCTCGGGGCTGCAGCGCCGGGGGTCAGAGTGGGGAGTCCCTATCGCTTCCATCTTCTGAGCAAGCACATTCTTCTCATTCCTTCACTCTCGCCTTCTCAGCGTCAGCTGACCGGCTGCTGCCTCTCCCTCGCCTTGGGGATTGGCGAAGCCGCCTTTCTTTTTTCCGCGGAGCGCGCCAGTGACACCCGGATTTGTTCTAGTCGGTGTCCCCGAGGCCTCGGGCGTGAGCTGCCTGAGCCACTTAGACCCGGGCCTCGCGCGCGGCTGTCTGCGGGGTGGCCCATCAAACCCCAAAGCATTTGGTGGGTGAAATCGCCGGGGACTAAACAAGACCTTCATTTTCAAAGTTGATGGGGATAAACCTAGGCATCACTTGGGGGGTGACCAACTCCAAGCCACCGAAAGGTGAACAAATGAGGCAATTTCAGTATTATCAGACACAACATTATGACCCTTTTTGTTGTAAAAGGAACTCAAATGTAGCTACAGATTGAATGAAGTGATAGGCCATTAAAGGGCAAGAGGGAAGAGGGAAGGGATAATAGGCACCGTCCATTTGAGCCTGTTACACTTACTGTTTCAAATCTATTCAGACCGTGTTAGTGGCATATACACAGTTTACCCGCAGTAATAAATGAGGGAAGGAGTAAAGATAGATCTTAGGGAGTGCGGTGGTACATTTAGAACAGTGGCAATTGTTGTTTATTTGCTTTTCTTTCATGAAAATTAGGGCAAGGCTATATGTAAGACATATCTTTATATATATATATTTTTTTTTTTCCCCTCATGTTTTTGGAAGTCAGGGTGAGTGGAGGCATTCAACTTTATTTTCCTTAATTAGGTAAACAAAAAAATCAATAAGCCTTTTTAGTATGGATTTCTTTCCTCTAGTAAATATTCAGACAAAACTAACTGTACATTTTTGGCATTTATAATCAACCTGTTTGCCTTCGTTAAGCCTATCCCATATGACTTTTAAATTCTACCCTACAAGTTTACAGTATTTCACATATATGAACTTTAACCCTTCTGTACAGTTACAATGTCTTTATACATTTGGTCACTTAACAGTTGAAGAGTTTACTCTTTATCTCCATTCACTTTCTGGAGATTTAAATTAATTGTTTTTAAAGTATAAGTGTCTGTGCAGCAAAACTGGGGATTTCCCCATAGTTTGGAAGCTACCAGCCTCACAATTAGCCATAAGCAGGTGCATTTTTGAGTGGGAAGGACAAATAAGCCAAACTTAAAAATTTCAACTTGTGCACATAAGATGATTGGTTTCAATTAAATGAAGAAATTAAAATATTTTAAGTGCGAAAGAAGTTGGTGCTTTAAATTAGAAGAGGTAATTATTTTATGTGACTAAAGTATACAGAAGAAGTAATTGTCTATTTTGAAGTTTTAAAATGCATTACATTTTATTATTTGGTTATTTGAAATGGAGTAAAATAATTACAAGTAACATTGCACTTGTCACAGAAGTGAATGTGATCAAGATACTCATTTGTATTAGAAAAACAATTATACTATATTTAGGTAAATTATTTTATATAGTTCAACAACATGATGTCATGTTTTAGAAAATTCTAAAAAGAATTCTCTTAAGGACAATTAATTAATAGACTATCAGATCATTTAAATACTTTTTTCAACGTGAAATTGAAGGAATTTTTATAAAATGATAATGTTAGATTATATGAAAACTTACATTCCGTTAAGAATATTCTCTAAGTAGCTATAAAAAGAGGAAGGAGAAAGTCTTTAGGTGGTGAGCTGAGTAGATAGAATTACTGTGTCTCCAGTTTCATTTAGACACTATATTTTTGCAGTGTAATTTCAGGATTCAGATGTAGTTTATAATGTATCACTTAATATGGACGTGGAGTTTTGTTCTTCATTGGCTCTTTTGGCTAGAAGAAAATAAAAGATTTATTCATTCATGGATTGATCCTAATTTGTGTGTTATTTTATTGTGTCACAGATCTTTTCTAGACGCAGTGATATTTTTGTGAAATTCCTATTACAGTATTTTTATAAAATAATATATACTGAGAGACTGATTTCACATGACAGAAACAAACTTTAGCATCACATAGTTTTAAAATGTGTCATTTTAAATGTACACTAAAATTGCATTTTATTTCTTTCTAGTCAAACAAAAGCTCTCTGAATGAAGATTCAGAGATTTCATGGGCTTTGTCTAAATTCAAAGTGCCCTCTACTGTCAAAAATGTGTACTACTGAGAAAGAGAAAATTTGACAAGTCTGAAATAAAAATCTAGACAGTGAGAGACAGATGGAAGAAAACCAGGAAAGGCAATGGCACTCAGCCCTGGGGCAATTCAGTTTGGAATGTTCCATCAGTAAATAGTTATGCTCCCATTCCAAGTTAAAAGTTACTTAAAATTATTCGTATTTTGTGACTGCTGCCTCATACTTCTTTGCTTTTAGTTTTGATTTCAAAAGTATATGTTTTACTATAATGATCCAAACAGTGTATGTTATAAATGCCAGGATAAATCTAAAAATTACTTATACCCTGTTACCTTTATACTACTCTTGAGGAATATTATTCAGAGGTTCTTTCTGTATTTTTAAATATTAGAACACTTTTATTTTAACTATTGATTGTATGTACTTAAAATGAAAAATATTCATCATTACTGTGATAAAATAAAGCTCAGTGGTAAGTTGATCCAGTGTGGGGAAAAAAGTCAGCCAGACTTTAAAAAATATTGTGCAAACAAATAAAAAGTTTCATCTATTTTGTTTACTCTTAAGATATTTAAACATTATGAAAATAATTATAAGCATATTCTATGTGTTTAAGTGTAAGCTTGTTACAATCTTTTAATTAAATTCAGTGACCCAAAGAAAATTTTGCCATAAGAAATTCAGGTTACTCCGTATTGTTAAGTTTTATAATATAATATTTTAATATGTTACAATGTACCACAGAACTGTGAAATTTCAAGTTTGAGATAGATATACAATTTTAAAAATGGTTACTGTCTTGTTTTTTATTTATTATATTAAAAAGAATGTTTTGATTGAATTTTTAGCTTTTTATAATAAAATCAATAATTTGAAGTGAGATTAAAGAAGCACTGACATAACTGAGCGAAGGAAAAACTCAGTTTATCATGTCCAACATGTTTAACAGTTCTTGGCTAACTAGCTCTATGAAATATTTGGTCTATATTTCAAGCAAAAACAAGGTAGAAATATAGATAATTGGGAGTGGGTACAAAAATCAAGGCTTAAAAAAAAANGTGTTCATTGGAAGGACTGCTGTTGAAGCTGAAACTCCAATACTTTGGCCACCTGATGCGAACAACTGACTCATTTAAAAAGACCCCGATGCTGGGAAAGATTGAGGGCAGGAGGAGAAGGGGACAGCAGAGGATGAGATGGTTGGATGGCATCACCAACTCAATGGACTTGGGTTTGGGTAGACTCTGGCAGTTGGTGATAGGTAGGGAGTCCTGGCGTGCTGTGGTTCATGGTGTCACAAAGAGTCGAACATGACTGAGCGACTGAACTGAACTGAACTGAACTAGGTTTGTCATAGCTTTCCGTCCCAGAAGCGAGTGTCTTTTAATTTTATGGCTGCAGCCACTCTTTGCAATGATTTGGCACCCAAGAATATAAAATATGTCACTACTTCCACTATTCCCCCTTCTATTTACCATGAAATGATGGAACGGGATGCCATGATCTTAGTTTTTTTAATGTTGAGTTTTAAGCCAATTTTTTCACTCTCTTCTTTCACATAAAACATTTAAATATCTTAATTTACCTTTAATCTTCTAATTAATCTTTTTAAGCTCTTTTGTAAAATGATCATTTTAATAAATTTCTCTTACCTTGATGGATATATTAGAATCTACTTTTAAAATACATTTGAGAATTCTCTGATGGTCCCATGGTTAAGACTCCCTGCTCTCAGCGCAGGCGGCACAGGTTCAGTCCCTATTTGGAGAACTAAGATCCTGCATGCCACATAGTATGACCAAAAATAAATAAATGAAATTTAAAAAATTAAAAGTAAAATATTAAATTTCTCATTATAGTAAATTAAAGTTATGATGTAGATTTGAAGTTTTTGGAAATTTGAAATCATTTCCCCACTTACTGCTTTTTTTCAAGTCCATCCTTCCCAAAGATGCTCAAAACCCCAGTTTTAATGACCTCGTATCATTTTAAAATAATTGTGATTACAGGACCCTGATACTGTAAGAAAAATATGCAAACTAAAGCTACGAAGAAAGCATATTCATCATTTGTCCGTTATAGAATTTATAACATGAAAACTTAAAATGAATAGCTAAAAAAAAAGGAAGATGCCATGTGAAATAGTCTGTCAACATCAACGTGCTGAAGCAGAGAATGGAAGACTGAAACATTTCCTTAATTCTGTGCCTCAGTTCAAATTTTGCACTTCGAAGAAATTCTGTGTGTGTGCAAGCTCAGTACCTTCAATCATGTCCAACTCTGCAACCCTATGAACTGTGGCCCACCAGGCTCCCCTGTCCATAGGATTCTCCAACCAAGAATACTGGATTGGAATGCCATGCCCTCTTCTAGAAGTTCTACTTCTGTTTAGAGTCTCAGAAATGTTCTTTTGATGACAAATCCATCGGCTTCTGGCCCTTACTGTCTTAAATCTTATTCAATAATATGACATCTCAACACTGTCATGCTTCCTAGATAAGAAATTTCTTTTAAAGTTTCCTTGAAAGGAGTTCTAGTTTCCATTTGGGTAGGAGGTCTTTGGTTTTTGTTTGTTTATCTAAAAGGACCATTTTAGTGTGATTTTTCTCAGAAGACATCTGTCCAGAATTCTCCATCTCTTGTCAGATAAGAAACTTTTACAACTTTAAAGTGATATTTTTCTTTTTTTTTTCCCCCCTAAATTTTTACCTACCAATGTTCCCTAAATCATAGGCTTCTAGCTTCAGTCTGGGCATCACAGATATTATGTGGGACTCAGTGTAATTCTTGAATTAAATGTTTCACTTGCCTTATGACAGAAAGCAGTACTTGGGTCAGGCATGAGTTCCTTCTAATCAGTATTACCTGTAAAATCGATTTTAAAGGATCTGAATGGGGATGTCAACCTAAGAAGCTAGAAAGGAGATTGTTTCTTCATAGTCTAGTTGAGGCAATAGAACTAAATGGAAAAAAACAAGAGTTTAAAGTAGCCATATCCAACCTTCAGGATCTAATGATGATGATATAAGGTGTAATAATAATAAAAAATAAAGATAAAAATAAATGTAATGCTTTTGAAAGGTGAAAGAAAGTGAATTCACTCAGTGGTGTCCAACCCTTTGCAATCCATGGACTGTAGCCTACCACACTCCTTCATCCATGGGATTTTCCAGGCATGAGTACTAGAGTGGGTTGCTATTTCCTTCTCCAGAGGATCTTCCCCACCCAAGGATCGAACCCTGGTCTTTTGCGTTGTAGGCAGACGCTTTACCGTCTGAGCCCAAACCATTCTCCCTCCCTCCACCCACCTCAAACCCCCCACCCCAGTCTCTGGAAAAATTGCCTTCAATGAACTTGGTCCCTGGTGCCACAAAAATTGGAAACTTCTGGCTTTAAATTATTTGACTTTAAGTCAAATGGACCTAATTTTGCATCCCAGGTCAACTACTTGTAATCTATGTGACCCTATTTAACCTTCCTGAGTCTTAGTTTTTTTCATTCATAAAACAAGAATAATAGTCCTATCTGGAGAAGGCAATGGCAACCCAGTCCAGTACTCTTGTCTGGAAAATCCCATGGACGGGGGAGGCTGGTGGGCTGNGATCTATGTGACCCTATTTAACCTTCCTGAGTCTTAGTTTTTTTCATTCATAAAACAAGAATAATAGTCCTATCTGGAGAAGGCAATGGCAACCCAGTCCAGTACTCTTGTCTGGAAAATCCCATGGACGGGGGAGGCTGGTGGGCTGCAGTCCATGGGGTCGCTAAGAGTCAGGCACGACTGAGAGACTTCACTTTCACTTTTCACTTTCATGCATCGGAGAGGGAAAAGGCTACCCAATCAGTATTCCTGGCCTGGAGAATCCCAGGGACGAGAAGCCTGATGGGCTGCCATCTATGCGGTCGGACAGAGCTGGACATGACTAAAGCGACTTAGCAGGAGCAGCAGCAGTCCTATCTACCTCGTATTCACTCTGAGGATTAAGTGAGGCACATGTTGGAAAAAACCCTGATGCTGGGAAAGATTGAAGGCCAGAGGAGGAAGGGGCGGCAGACAATGAGATGGTTGGATAGCATCACCAACTCAGTGGACATGAATTTGACCAAACTCTGGGAGACAGTGAAGGACAGGGAAACCCAGCATGCTGCAGTCCATGGAGTCACAAAGAGTTGGACATGACTTAGTGACTGAACAATATAAAGCATGTCACAGGTATTGTCTAGCATGTACTAATTTCAAGGTAGCCCTATTTTTAGTTACGTCTTAAAATCAGAGCTGGTATGTCCAGAGAACATTTTTAGCAATTTTGGCAATTAAAATTTTAACATCGAAAGGAAGAATTTCAGATATTAAGTAGAAGGACTGAAGGAGTAACCAGAAATGACACTTCCTGTTCCAAACAAACAAAGAAAGGAAGGCAATATGTTAGTGGCTGGTTCAGAAAGAATTCCATTAACTCCAGCAACTTTAATTTAGTTTGGTAAACTGGACTGCCTCTGGGACTTATTTATAAAACATTAGCATTATACTGGGAGAAGGCAATGGCAATCCACTCCAGTACTCTTGCCTGGAAAATCCCATGGATGGAGGAGCCTGGTAGGCTGCAGTCCATGGGGTCACTAAGAGTTGGACACGACTGAGCGACTTCACTTTCACTTCTCACTTTCCACTTTCATGCACCGGAGAAGGAAATGGTAACCCACTCCAGTGTTTTTGCCTGGAGAATCACAGGGACGGGGGAGCTTGGTGGGCTGCCGTCTATGGGGTCACACAGAGTCAGACACAACTGAAACAAGTTAGCAGCAGCAGCAGCAGCATTATACTAGACACAGGAAACAGATACATGAGGTGATAGATGTTATAGACAAATAAACTTGACTTTTCTATATTTCAAGTATGTTAGTTTGAATTTTGGTGTCAGTTCTTGAGATTCAGAACCTGATCTTTTACAGTCAACTTTGAACTTTCCAAAGTGCTTGATGTATTGGGTGCTCTATTTGAACACCTATGTTATCTGTGACTATCTATAGCAGTTATATCTTTCTCCAGCTGGGTTACAGAAGAGGAGAACAATGCTCTAAAGAGGGTTAAGATAACCTTTTGGAGAATGCAACTGACCAATGATTATTTAGTTACCTATTTTCTTAAAATAAGAGGTGTTTACTTTGGGAACAAGCTCTTTAATTCTCTTTCATTATAATCTCACGATTTATTGCCAAATGCTTTAAAGATCTAACATTACTGTATTCATTCCATTATCCTAGACTCTAGTTTTTAGCTCATCTTATGCCAAGACATTGCTATTAGTTTGATGTTTCAGTGGAAAAACTCTAAGGAGATCCTATTTTGTGAATTATAGATTCTGTTTTTTGATTCACTTTGTATATAATGTTCTGACAATCAATACATACAATTAGGCCCATAAAAATTTAGAGCAGCTACTATTGTAAACAGCAAATGTACTATTAAAACATGACTATAATAAAAAACTATCAAACTGTTGAAAAAAAGTACTCATAGAAAACTTTATGTTTTTAGTATATCATATTTTATAGATGATAAATCAGTACTTTCCCATGATTTAATATTGAGGACGTGAATATTTATTAATAGTCAAAGTAGCAGTTATGCATATCATGGATTTTGGATTTCCAATTTTTAATAGCTCTACTGTAAACATACTTGACACTGAATTAATAGCAAATCTTGTTCATCTGTTTTTTTCCCTCAGAAACCCAAAAAGCTATAATAATTATAGTTGTCCTGATAAGTCTCAATTACCAATATATACTACTCAGCAAACCATTTTGATCACTTGAGCTTTATGAATTTTGAATTAATTTGAATTTGAAATTTGGGTTAAGGAAGATTTATATGTAAAAAACTAAAAATTATGTTGATGCCTTTTATACATTCTTTCATAAATAAAGCTGAAGACTGGAAAAAAAATAAGGAATTTTGAGTCAGATAGATTGGAAATCAAATCTCAGCTTTTCAATTTATCAGTCACATGGCATTGAAAAAGTCCAGTGAACTGAACTACAAATTTCTCATGTCTAAAATGAGAATAATTTGACTCTGTGATATCTGAAAGCTTAGAGAATAAGGCAAGTCGAACCCCTGGCACAAGACTTGATTTACAGCAGATATTCAAAAGTGGGTGCTGCTGATATTAAAAAATAATATCATAGTAAAGAAATAATGCAATATAACAATACTAAAATTGTTAATTTAACTAATCATAATGTCAAGATATAATTTCACTGTTGAAATTGTTGGATAGCATCAGTGACTCAATGGACATGAGTATGAGCAAACTCCAGGAGATAGTGACGGACATGAGATAGCCTGGCATGATGCAGTTCATAGGGTTACAAAAAGTTAGACATGACTTAGTGCCTGAACAACAGCAACACGGCAAAAACTAGCTCTAGACCAATACTCAGCATTAATATGAAATATAAATAGAACTGTTTTTTTGTAAACCATAAAAATGTTTTTATTGAATCAAAATTCCCATATTTTAACAACAAACTTCTCATTTATCCACTCATTTACTTATTCATCTTGAAATCCACAGCCCTTTATAATTGATGTTCCTCTACTTCTCTGAATTTGATTTTCCTCTTCAAAGGGACTATAAAGGTGGCTTGTGAGATTCTTACTTAGTATATTCTTACTATTGCTTTTATATATTTGGAAAATATCCATTTAAAATAAACAGGCTTAAGATATGATAGATTTCTAGTAAGACAGAGGAAAAAATAATTGTAATTTTAGAGTAGCCTATTGAAGAGAATATTTATATAGATACATCCAGAGAGATTGATTACATTTTAATTTGATTATCCTCATTAAAAAAATAGAGATTCAAATACCAACCTTGGAAGGTTATTCAGAGAATTAAATGTCTAAACAGTGTAGGCACTGTTTAGTTCCTGGAAGGTAGAAAGCATTCATTAATTATTAGCGATCATGATAATTATAGAGTGATGATGATGATGATGTAAAGAAGTACCAGGAGAGTTTTGAAATAAGAGAAGGATGATTTGACATGATACATTTAGGGCTTTGTTAAAGTTTTCCTGAATAAACGGTGTCATGTTCTGGTTATTCCTGCATAGAATGGATGTCCACGACAAACATCCTGCCCCTACATAATACATATTTTAACATCTAATTATTTAGATGTACTACATAATTAGAAAGCAGGAAAAATAGATCCATAAGTGTGTAAAAAATATAAGGGAAATTATCCATCTGAGATGCAGCACATATAACACACATACAATTGAAGCAGCACAAAGTATGATGTAAATCATTTTACTAAGTCAGATTAAAGGTGCTATTACTCATGGTTATGTAATACTATCTGTAATTTCTGTGTTAAACTTGACATTATAAATCCTTTAATCTGCGTATTTAAAAGCTGTTCTATGGCTCATTTTTCAAACAGATTCCCGTTAACACATTTACTGCTAATGAACCACTAACGTGTTCTCTTTTTCTTAGATAAACGCTGTTGACCAACATTATTATTTGCTCCTCATATAATTATTTTTTTGGCTTTTTAATTTAATTGCTTCAATAAAAAATACACCAATAATGCATTTTTAATTACACTTCCCAGGTGACCTATGTAAAAAGAGGTTTTATAATGAAGCCACAATAATTAGCCTGTCACAGTCCAGTTTGGGGCTATTGTCTAGTTGTCCTTTCCATAGCTTGTTGTGGCATGACTAGAATTCTAAAGACCTTGTATATTATCTCCCATAATACTTAGGAAGGTATTAAAAATGTGTGCAATACTGGCAGAAGCAGGCTTTCTAATTATTGTCAGCTATTTCTAGTGTGACGTGGTAAATTCCCTTGAGAACATCCACAACAGCCCACTCCAGGGTTTGTAATAGGCCCTAGAGCCTGAGTAGTTGTAGACAGAGCAGTTTCCCTCCGGAGAGATAATTGGTTTACAGAGCAGCTCAACATCTGAACCAAATCCATTTTTTTTTCCTATGGTGATTTCACTGTTTACTCTAATATACATAAACTATTTTGTTATAATAAATAACATATGACTCATTCTTTAAAAGCTGAGTAAATTCGCATGTTCTGCCTCACCTGGAATACTAATGACAATTATGTCTGCCCATTTCTCATGCATGAAATATTAAATATTTGGTTTGTTAAACACACATGCTTACTGTAAATAATGTGTTCTGGCAACTTATTAAATACGATTATCCTTTAGTTTTTTTTTTTTGAATGGATGAAATCTGCCTTTAACTTAAGGAGAAGTGCAGACAGTTTCCCAGAAATGTAAAGGATTGTTGTCCTTATTAGCACAGAGCAATCAATTACTGAGAAATATTTGTTAATGTTTGCATTCTACTATTAATAGTAATATAGTGATACTTTATTTTGCAAACAGAGTATATCAGATTTTCCCAGGTATGCAGATACCTTGCTTCGTAGCAATAAATAAATGTATTTTGGCACAATGAAGTTTCAGCTAGACTTGGTGTTAATATCGCTGGTCTTTAACAGATACACTGTTGTTCCTGTGTATTATAAGCAAGTCCTGTTGTAAATGCTTTTCCTTTTAAATTATATTAGATCTTCAAGTCACCACTCTTGTCTTCAATCCCAAAACAAGTAAATGTAAAGACGTTGTATGTATTAGAAGGCCAGGCTTCTTCAGTAGAATCTGGAAACACCCTCTACTGTCTTACACTCCTTTCCACCAATCCGCTTTCTTTTTCCTCCAATTGAGCAGTATTATAATCATTTCTGTTCCTAGTCTAAATAAGTCTTTTCATGTGTAGAATCTTGTATAATACATTTGTTACTACTTAATAGGATAGATCCATAACCATCAGTATTTCCTTCTCTATTACTAAAGAGGCTTTGTTAGATAATTTTGGAGAATTGGAATGATAGGATTATTTGCCCAAATTGTATTTATTGTCACATGAATGGGCACAGAGATTAAATCCTATGATTTTCTGGTTTTTATTTTCCTAGAAATAAGCAAGTTATCTTCAATGAAAAAGAATCTAAAGTGGGAACTAAAACACTGTTGTTTCACAACAAATTGATTGTTTTTCTTTGTTTTGCCATCATGTCTAATAGAAACAGCATCCTTCTCCAGCTCACAGTAAATGGTATAAGTAAGGGGCACCATGATTTAAGGCAAAATCCTTAATCTGTCTAAATCTCAACTCTATTACATGTAAAAGAACATCAATTTCATAAGGGGATGACAATAGCTTCTTTAAAGTGCACAAAACATTGTGCTTGAAACAGGATAAGCACTCAATAAATGTTAGTTTATTTTTCTTCAATTAGTATTTTTTTACATTCAATTCTTTTTAATGAGGTTAAGACAAAAATGTTCTATAAATAGACATATGATTATAATTCTAATTAGAGATGCAGACTTTGCCCTTTGAAAAATAATCTTCCAATTACTTGTATGCATTTGACATTATAGTGAAATGTATGCCATTTTGATTTTTTAAATACCTGTGTTTTTATTTTAATGAAGATTCAATGAGGATTGATCCAAAAATATTTAAGCAGATGATAAATAACTAGAAAATGGCAAAACAGAGTAAGATTAGAAAACTTCACTTCATTAAAAAATTATTTCTTAGAGCAGATAAACAAGATAAAAAAAGTTAGTCATGTGAGTGGTCAGATATCACCTTTTGGCATTCTAATAAACTATTGCTTAGATAGAAATATAAAGCTATTACTAATGGCTATTAATGTGTACATGCTTCATGTAATTTTATAGTATCTTATTTTAATATCTGTAATTTTAATGAATTGCAATTTAGGAAAGAAACAATTTTCATTTACTTTATATAACATAATTATGGATCAAATTAACCCCGCACTAGTCTTAATTACATTTAGTTTCATTTGGCTGATCAAGCAATTAACATGCCAGTGTATTTTGGAAGTAAAAACCAAGTTGTTATAGTCGTTCTTCCAAAAAACATGTACTTGTTCATCTGAAGGGTAGCCACTGTGTAAAATTATTTCTTGANTTATAAAATATTTCAATATTCAGTTAGAGAAAGCTATTATCATTTCGCTCCAAACTTTTTTTGTCTATACTCTAGCATTTCTTTTGTTTCACAGTGAACAAAATAAACTTCAACTTGATCAACCTCCCAAATAGTAGACATTTTATTGGAATTACAATAATTTACAGAATAGTTTTGGGAGATTTGACATCTTTTCTAAAATTTAGACTTCCTACCTACTTTATATGTCTTCCATTATATTCTTCATTAACTTTTTACAGCTTCATAGGAAGAAAGAAATTCTTACTATACTCAAACCTTGGTATCTTGTATTTTAATTGTTATGATGAATTGAATCATTCATTCTCAAACTTGAAAACTCCATTTTATAATTATTATAATTATGGGTACTGGTAAATACTTAACAGGTAAATCTCTGGAAGAATTAAAAAATCCCTGATTTTAGAATTTGCTGATTTTCATGGTGTAAATATTTCTGCCATGGCGAATTTCAGTCTTTAATCATCCATACCACTAGACGTGGAATTAGGAAAGCATGCTGAATTTATTCTTGTGAACTGTTNTCTCTGGAAGAATTAAAAAATCCCTGATTTTAGAATTTGCTGATTTTCATGGTGTAAATATTTCTGCCATGGCGAATTTCAGTCTTTAATCATCCATACCACTGGATGTGGAATTAGGAAAGCATGCTGAATTTATTCTTGTGAACTGTTATAAACTGATTCCAGTACATCCCTGTTGCTTAGATCTTTTCTAGTCAAATAATTTTTAAAATGATTACAATCAAGTATTTTTAAGGTTTAAAGTGAACTTTATAAATAAGAATTTAGAACCTAAGAATTAGAGTCTAAGAACTTAAGAATTAAAATTTAGAAAAAAATCAAAATATACTGAAATATATATTTCTTAGAATTTATTACTCACCACTACTTCTGGTATACATTAGTTAGGGGAATATTTAAAATAATGTGCCTTGGTCTCCCTCTTGGGGGCTCCTGATTTTGAGGTTTTCCTTTTCTTTTTGGTGCTTAGTCTCCAGTTGGACTAGCAAATGAGTGAAGTTACTGCATCAGTGTGGGAGTCCACCAAACTCAACATGCTTAGTCTCCACTGAAATGTTCAGGTTTTCTACGCCAAATAGACTTTGAGAGAAGTCATTTAAGATGTAGAGTTCTTGTAAAATTCGCAAAGCTTCTTGATGTGTTCTCCATTGGGGCTGCTCCCCTGCATTCCCGCCAGCTTCTTCTGGTTGGATTTTGTAGGTGTCTGCATCAGGTGACAGTGGAAACGCACAACACTAGGGATGCTATGGAAGTTAGGTGGCGTTCTGAACATTTTGGTTTTCTGTAGTCGCTTTTTACGATAACCTAAATTTACCCACTATGCTGCTAGCCTCATTTTCTCATCTCTTTGTGTCTCAGTCAGAAGTAATTCATGTTCACTTACATTAAGTGAAATATTAAGGACAAATGCTGCATCCACTTGTCTAGGGCTCAACTATTAACATTTGATTCTGTCACGCGAGTATATGTTCCTCGATTCTTTGTCTCATCACAAAGAAGATTTGGAGTGACGGACATTAAAGCCCCCTGGGCGTGTCACGGCTCTCAGGTCTTGGACAGACTTTGTTATAGCTCTCAGGTCTCGAATGGAGCATGTTATAGCTCTTAGACAAATCAGTGTTGCAGCTCAGTGTTACAGCTCTATTCTATTTAGAAGATAGCAGGAAAATCCATCTTCAAGGCGTGAGGGCACATCGTTCCAAAGACACGAGGAGAAGAGTGCCCAGCATGGGAGAAAGAGAGGGAGAGCTGGCTCTGGCTCCTCTGTTTATCTCTCCCTGGGCCTGTCCTATGTAAATTGGGCCAGCCAGGAGTGTTGTTTGTTTTACCTGAGGTCCTCACTCCAGTCCTTGGACCTTCTTTTGTTCTATTTTCGTGGGCTTTTCCCTTCCTTGTCTTGCAGCCACTGCCATTTTGGACTCCTTTTCCCTATTCTACCTACCTAACAATTCCTCTATCATTTTTCTCTGCTACTTATTATTATTATTATTTTTGCCACCCCAACCTGAGTTTATAGCATCTTTTCAAATATGACTTCATGCTTGAGAGTTTTCCAGACTTTTGTTTGGAAAATGCTTCCAATTACTTTTGAGGTAAGCCATTACTTTGCCAGGCTTATGGGTTTGCTTTGACTGTTGTAAGAAACTACCAGAGACTGGTTGGCTTAAACAACATAAATTTATTTCCTCATAGTTTTGGCGACTAAGAGTCCAAATCAAGGTATCTGCAGGGTTGGTTTCTTTTGAGATCTCCCTCTTCGGCTTGTAGATGGCCATTTTCTCCCCGGGTCTTCAAGTGGTCTTTCCTCCCTCTATATCTGTGTCTTTATTTCCTGTTCTTTGGATTAGGATTCACCCTAATTATTCTGTTTTCACTTAATTATACTTCTTTAAAGACCTTGTTTTTAAAAACTGTAACTTAATGAGGTACTAAGTGAAGTGGCTCAGTCGTGTCTGACTCTTTGCAACCCCGTGGACTGTAACCTATTAGGCTCCTCTGTCCATGGGATATTCCAGTGCTGGAGTGGATTGCCATTTCCTTCTCCAGGGGATCTTCCCAACCCAGGAATTGAACCCGGGTCTCCCACATTGCAGGCAGACACTTTACCATCTGAGCCCCCAGGGAATGCCTTACTTAAAGGTACTAAGGTACTAAGGGTTAGACTTAAATACATTTTGAGAACCAACAATTCAACCCTTAACACCAAGGTTGAAATTAAAACTATTATCTGTTAGTTGGTACTTTATTTAATCTGCCTACTTGATAAGATATAAACTGGTTGCCATCCTTAATTCTGTATTTCTTATTTCTATATTTCCTTGGACTTTTCAATAGTATTTGAGGAAAGGAGGAAGTTAAATATATAAACTTGGATTGATACCTTTATATTGAAGTCTTCTGATATTTTTCAATCCCTGTGTAGGACACAGAGAGGAGAAAACATCTCACTAGTTATTGCTGAAGTGTACTCATCTACCCCAACCCTGAACGGCATGACTTGTGCATGTTCATATGTATGAATCCTCAGTGAAGAATAAAACTGAAATTCTATCACATTTGGTACTCATTTGAATTGCTCCGAAATGTTTATAATCTACCTTTTAAATTAATTAAACTTAAATATAATGAAATAGCAATACTCTTTTCAAGTTAACTATGAAATATAAAAGGAATATTTATGAATTTTCTGAGATTATTGACAGTATACCACTATATTACTTTTTCTTACAATTTACATATAAATGTAAGATATTTCTGCCAACTTGTATCTAATTGTTATCTTGTTTTCTAGTCATATCAAGATATAAATCTTTATAAACTGCACAAACACGATTAACAAGAATGGCTAAAAATGGGTCTTAAGGTTTCATATTGTAAGAATATCTTCGATGAATGTATTCTATTCTTCCCTGTTGATGCCTCAGCCCACACAAATAATACAACTGCTTCTTTTAATTAAAATAAGAAAATATATTACTTATAAAGCTTAGTCTTAAGCAGAGCCACATACAAAATCTATAGTTCCCATAATGGGAGATACACTGTAAAATGAAATAAAATGATAAATTGATAAATACATGGTATTGTTATTTGTTCTTTTGTTGCTAGCTATCTTTATCACAGTGGCAGGAAAATATAAAAGAATTATAAAGTCTCTGTTTAATAAAAGGAAAACTGTGAATCATGTAACTTATGAGATCTTATGGTTTAAAAAGTTCTTGAAATTAAAATTCTGTGTAGATCTTTTCACCCTTGACATATTTTTCTTTCTTCTCTTTATAATAATTAACAAAATCCTTTTGGATAGTTTCTCCAGTTATTTGTTTCAGAAGAGCCAAATTATTGATGGTAAAAATAATTTTTAATGACATATACTTTATTTTATATTTGTCCATGGATGTTTTGATTATACATTAGAAAAAATGAGAACAAATATATTATGAGATAAACTTTAGCTACCAAATAAGTATTCCCTGGAAGGGAAGAAAAAGAAATATGAGCTGCTTACTCTGGGAGTTTTTCAAATCCTCTAATCTGTTTGAAATTACATTGATGCTGTTATTTAAAGATTAGAGTTTTGTTATTGTTGCAATCAAGCCACAGTCTGTTTTCCCTACTTGTACTTTTTTAACAGTTGTTAAAACTCTGGAATCAAGATTTCCTTTCATTCTGCCTGAAGTACAGTTGAGTATTTCTACATACCATTGCATTTTGCCTCAACTGAAAATTTCACATTTCTACTTATAAACTATATGTTTCCTGGGGGGTGTGGAGGAAGAAAGGAATGTGGAGGTATCAACTTAAATGGGCTACTATGCTTACATGTATTTGACAGTATGAATGGGTGAAAATCCTCTTTGCCTCCATAGCTTTGTGTATAGATTTCATATTAAATTAAAAAGACAGTAGTGTAGAGAGCTCTATTTAGAAAGCTATTCACACTCAAAGCATTTTCAAGATGTTTCTGCTACTATATGAAAACAGAAAAAGTGCACTATTGCTTATTGTGTTTATTTATCCAAGAGGCTAATGTGTAGGAATACAAAACCTAATGCCTGTTCCTTAGGGAAGCAGGGGATCTAATATGTATTTCATTTTAACTGTTTAAAATAAAATATCAGGTGCTGTTCAAACTTTATCAGACTCTTGGCATAAACCCCACCTATTAAGGCAATTTTAAAAATTCACCGTCACCAAGCTTGGTCCTGAGGACCATATAAGACTAGATTGAACCCATTCTAATTCTTTGTGTGATGGAAAGTCAAATAATCAAAATAGCACTTGCCTACTAAATGTCAGATACATTTCTCCAATTCTTAGAACCATCAGCTTCTCTGTTAAAGTAGGATATTTCAGCCTCTTTTATAAAGGGGAAAAAAAAAAATGGACTCAGAGAATAATGGAGGTGCCAGGATTTGACCACAGGACTGACTGTTTTACTCAAAAGCTTTACTGCTGATTCCAACGCATGTAGTTATCTCTGAAATATCAAAAAAGCCTGTACTGATTCCATAGCTGTAGCGACTGCAGTGCATGTGAAGTCACAGAATGGGGGTGAAGTCCCGCTGAGGTGAATTACAGTTCTCAGCTTCCTTTTGGCTCCTCCAAAGAGATTCAACCAAGTAGTTGTAACCAAAGAAGTGAGTGCAAACATCTATATATAAATTCTACAACCCGTCACTCAGTGACTTCCCATCCACCATGCCCTGGAAATACCTCAGATGAATAGCAAACATGCTGAGATTCATAGATACGAAATATCTGAGTAAATTCTTAAAGTAGTGTGTCTACACCCTGGCCCAAGATGCTTATTTATCCTCCACCCAGCCACCCCACTACGCTTTTAAGCATAGGATGGTGGTGGTTTAGTTGCTAAGTTGAATTTGACTCTTGTGACCCCACAGACCAGGCTCCTCTATCCTTAGGGTATTCCAGGCAATAATACTGGAGTGGGTTGCAGTTTCCTGCTCCAGGAGGATTTTTCCCACCCCTGGATTGAATCTGCGTCTCCTGCATTGCAGGCAAATTCTTTACTGACTTAACCACCAGGGAAGCTCTGTAGGCACAGGAATCCTCTGCATTTCAGGAACATGCTTTGCCTGACTCCTCTGGTTCTGTCTTTTGCTTCTCTTCATTTGGCATAGCAATATTCTGGCACTAGCATTTCCAGGACACATCATGTTCTTCCAAACAGCTGTGTCTTTCATCAAAAGGACTTCTCTGAGACACTAACACTACTAGCACATTCTTGCTAAACTTAGCTTGTCTGCTTGGGGTCCAGATCAAAGACAATCATCTCTGTGGCTCCTTCTGAAAGTCTCCAGATAGACCAAAGCAATCCTCCTAGGTATCTGCACACTATATATTCATCTTCATTATGAAAATAATTTTCCAAAACAATGGCTAGTTTTGATTTTTCATGACTATCTTCTCATTTTATTCTAAAACACATTCTGTCAGAAAAGTACTCTGCCTGCTTAAGTTGGCGACTAGATCAAGGTAGACCCTCACTAAGATTTATTTAATTAACTGTTGTTGTTCAGTTGCTCAGTTGTGTCCAGCTCTTTGTGACCCCATGGACTTAAGCACACCAGACTTACATGTCCTTCACCATCTCCTGGAGCTTGCTCAAACTCCTGTCCATTAGTCAGTGATGCCATACAACCATCTTATCCTCTGTCATACCTTTAACCTCCTGTTTTCAGTCTTTCCCAGCCACAGGATCTTTTCCAATGACTTTGCACTTCACACCAGTTGGCCAAAGTATTGGAGCTTCAACCTCAGCATCAGTCCCTCCAATGAATATTCAGAATTGATTTCCTTTAGAACTGACTGATTTGATATCCTTGCAGTCCAAGTGACTCTCAAGAGTCTTCTCCAACACCATAGTTCAAAAGCATCCATTCTTTGGTGCTCAGCATTCTTTATGGTCCAGCTCTCACATGCATACCTGACTAATGGAAAAACCATAGCTTTGATTATCCAGACATTTGTTGGCAAAGTAATGTCTCTGCTTTTTAATATGCTGTCTAGGTTTCTCACAACTTTTTCTCCCAAGGAGCAAGCATCTTTTATTTTCATGGCTGCAGTCACCATCTGCAGTGATTTTGGAGACCCAAAAGTAAAATTTGTCACTGTTTCCATTGTTTTCCCATCTGTTTGTCATGGAGTGATGGGACTGGATGCTATGTATGATCTTTGTTTTTTGAATGTTGAGTTTTAAACCAGCTTTTTCACTCTCCTCTTTCACTTTCATCAAGAGACTCTTTAGTTCTTCACTTTCTGCCATAAGAATGGTGTCATCTGCATATCTGAGGTTATTGATATTTCTCCCAGCAAATTTGATCCCAGCTTATGCTTCATACAGCCTGGCATTTCATATGATGTACTCTGCCTATAAGTTAAATAACCAGAGTGATAACATACAGCCCTGACATACTTCCTTCCCAATTTGGAACCAGTCCATTGTTCCATGTCCAGTTCTAACAGTTGCTTCTTCACCTGCACACAGGTTTCACAGGAGGCAGGTGAGGTGGTCTGATATTCCCATCTTTTGAAGAATTTTCCATAGTGTGTTGTGATTCACACAGTCAAAGGCTTTAGTGTAGTCAATCAAACATAAGTAGATATTTTTCTGGAATTCTCTTGCTTTTTCTATGATCCAACAGATGTTGGCAATTTGATCTCTGGTTCCTCTGACTTTCCTAAATCCAGCTTGAATATCTGGAAGTTCTTGTTTGCGTACTGTTGAAGCCTCACTTGGAGAATTTTGAGCATTATTCTGCTAGCATGTGAAATGAGTGCAATTGTGCAGTAATTTGAACATTCTTTTTCATTGCCCTTCTTTGATACTGGAATGAAAAATGACATTTTCCAGTCCTGTGGCCACTGCTGAGTTTTCCAAATTTGCTGATATATTGAGTGCAGCACTTTCATAGCATCATCTTTTAGGATTTGAAATAGCTCAGCCTGAATTCCATCACCTCCACTAGCTTTGTTTATAGTGATCCTTCCTAAAGCCCACTTGACTTCACACTCTAAGATGTCTGATTCTAGGTGAGTGATCACACCATCATGGTTATCTGGGCCATTAGTTCTTTTTTGTATAGTTCTTCTGTGTATTTTTGCCACCTCTTCTTAATATCTTCTGTTTTTGTTAGGCCTACCCTGTTTCTGTTCTTTTTTGTGCCCTTCTTTACATGAAATATTCCCTTGGTATTCTGATTTTCTTGAAGAGATCTCTAGTCTCTCCCATTCTATTGTTTTCCTCTTTTTTTTCCTCACATTTTTCACTTAGGAAGGCTTTCTTATCTCTCCTTGATATTCTTTGGAACTCTACTTTCATTTGGATATATCTTTACTTTTCTCCTATTTAATTAATAACAGAATAACTAAGATAGAAAATAAAGTTACAGTCTCCTCTTCCATTTGGTTTTTCTTTCACCAAAGAACCAATATCTGTACCATCTATATATTTATTAATAATGAAAGTCCATTCTCAGTATTGTACACTACTTTGTACATAAAAAGTGTATACCATAGGATTCCCTGGTGGCTCAGTTGGTCAAGAATCCACCTGTAATGCAGGAGACTGCCTGCAATGCAGGATACATAGGTTTGATCCCTGGGTCAGGAAGATTTTCTGGAGGAGGAAATGGCAACCCACTCCAGTATTCTTGCCTGGAGAATCCCATGAACAGAGGAGATGGGTGGATTATAGTTCATAAGGTCCAAAGAGTCAGACAAGACTTAATGAATAAACCGCCACCACCATAGTGGCAAGTTCCCATTTTACAAGAAAATTTTAAAATACTACTTAAGAGCTGTTCTGTTTTTCAAAAGTTTAAAAACAAGAAGTAATCATTCTGTATTTAAGCAAATTGTATTTGTTCTGTGATATTTCGTTTCAGTGCTCTTTTAATTTAAGCATTTCAAATTAAGTGACAACATAACTATAAAGTCAATGGACAGAATGTTTACTACTTTTCATTAAAAAACAGAAACTACCAATTTTTTTATTGTTGTTTAGTCACTCATTCGTGTCTGTTTGTGGCCCCATGGACTGTAGCCTGCCAGGTTCCTCTGTCCATGGAATTTTCAAGGCCAGAATACTGGAGTGGGTTGCCATTTCCTCCTTCAGGGGATCTTCCTGACCCAGGGATTGAACCTGGATCTCCTACATTGCAGGTAGATTCTTTACTACTTAGCCACTAGAGCAGTGTGATTATAGTCTAAAGTGTGCCTTAGCATTGACCGTAAGTCCACACTACTCTTTTCCAATCAAATGAGGTTTTCCAATCACACCAGGTTTTATGCTTAAAGATCTTTAAAGTTTCTTACAGCTAAAACATTTTCTGATTTTATGATCCTGCATTATAACATTATTGCTATCAGCATAAACCTTCACAAGTTACTAAATGCACCGAATGCTTATTCTGACTCTTTATCCGTACTTATGGAAGTTATATTTTTGGTCCCTTCAATGATGAGACCATAAAAACTTAAAGGCAGCCTGTGCTTCTCTTAAGGATTAGAAACAGTTCTGAAACATCTTGTCTTTTGACAGAATGGTGAGTGTCTTGCCATTGCTCCTCTAGACAGAAGCAGAAAAAAGTACCAACAGAATGCTGCTTAGTAAGCTCTTCAACCAAAAAAGATTTTCTTCTGTGCTATTGTGTCAGTTCTAGTAGTCCTTTTAGATTTTTTTCTCATGATTTTTCTCCCTTTGGTATTCACCTTACCTCTATTTGCTGTCATAATTATTTTACATGCATCATAGACACCGGGACTATGGGGGAAATGACAGGTCATTGTATTCAGACCTCTGTACCTAATGCATGCTATTGCCAGACAGTTTTATTATTCCCTTTAGAAATATATTTAATCTCTTTCTGAATGTCTTATTGATGTTTCCTCAATGACCTCTTTGGGTGGCTATTCCATTGTTAAACTGCTCTTGCCTTTAGGACACTTTCTCTTATAAGTAATTTAAACATGTTCTTCTTATTTCTTGTAAAACATTCAAAGTCAGCCACAAATGAATTGTCCATCTACTGTACATTATTTTTTTCTTCTCTAGTAAAATATCACATGTCATGTGAGGCAAGCTCTCCATTCAACATGTAGGCCATTCATAGGAAACCTAACAGATTTATGTCATTCCTTTATCTGTAAAAGAAATAGCTAAATGTTCCTAAAATTCCTCCCGGCTCTAATATTCTGTGACCCTGTGATTTCTACATTTGGTTGTGGTATTTCTAAATTAGTCTTTATCCCATAGTTTGCTATGCCTTGGAACTTCTAAGTCTTGTGTTCTTAAATATATTGTTTTTAACCTTCAGCCATCTGAAACTGAAAGTGAGTATTTATTATGTACTACCTTATATTAATACTTACATATTTATAATTACTCTCCTAATGATATTTTCTAGAANTATCCAAGTCTATGCCCCAACAAGTAATGTTGAAGAAGCTGAAGTTGAACAGTTTTATGAAGACCTACAAGACCTTTTAGAACTAACACCCAAAAAAGATGTCCTTTTCATTATAGGCAATTGGAATGCTAAAGTAGGAAGTCAAGAAACACCTGGAGTAACAGGCAAATTTGGCCTTGGAATACGGAATGAAGCAGGGCAAAGACTAAGAGAGTTTTGCCAAGAAAACGTACTGGTCATAGCAAACACCCTCTTCCAACAACACAAGAGAAGACTCTACACATTGACATCACCAGATGGTCAACACTGAAATCAGATTGATTATATTCTTTGCAGCCAAAGATGGAGAAGCTCTATACTATCAACAAAAACAAGACCAGGAGCTGACTGTGGCTCAGATCATGAACTCCTTATTACCAAATTCAGACTTAAATTTAAGAAAGTAGGGAAAACCGCTAGACCATTGAGGTCTGATCTAAATCAAATCCCTTATGATTATACAGTGGAAGTGAGAAATAGATTTAAGGGCCTAGATCTGATATATAGAGCCATGTTCAGTGAATCTTTAATCCAATTGTCCATGAATGGGTGGGGCTGCGTTCCCTCCCTTTTTTTTACCTGGGGCCAAACTATGGTAGAGATAATGAAGATAATAGCTATCTCCTTCAAAAGGTCCCATGCATAAACTGCTACACTCAGTGCCCCCAGCCCTGCAGCAGGCTCCTGCCAACCCATGCCTCCACTTCAGACTCCTGGACACTTATGGGCAAGTCTGGATCAGTCTCTTCTGGGGTCATTGCTCCTTTATTCTGGGTCCTGGTGTGCACAGGGTTCTGTTTGTGCCTGCCAAGAGTGTGTTTCACAGTCCTGTGTAAGTTCTGGCAGGTCTGTGGTGTGGTTAATGCAGACCTCCTCCATGAGGGCTTATGCCATAACCAGGTCCACTGCACCCAGAGCCCCTGCCCCTGTGGCACTCCAGTGTTGACCCATACCTCCACAGGAGACAGTCAAACACAGTTCTTTCTCAGTCTTTGTAGGGTCTATGGGTCCTGGTGTGCACAAAGTTTCTTTGAGCCCTATAAGCATTTTTGGTGGGAATGGGGTTTGATTCTAAATGTGATTTAGCCCCTCCTGCTGTCTTGCTGAGACTTCTCCTTTGTTCTTAGACATGAGGTATCTCCTCACAGCTCTGCTCCAACACCTACCATTCTGCTGGGGCTTCTCTTCCCTTGAATGTGGGGCAAGGAGAGATAAGAAAGGCTTCCTCAGAGATCAATGCAAAGAAATGGAAGAAAACCATAGAATGAGAAAGTCCAGAGATCTCTTCAAGAAAATCAGAGATACCAAGGGAATATTTCATGCAAAGATGGGCACAATAAAGGACGAAAATGGTATGGACCTAAGAGGAGCAGAAGATATTAAGAAGAGGTGGCAAGAGTACATAGAAGAACTATACAAAAAAGATCTTCACGACTCAAATAGTCACAATGGTGTGATTACTAACTCAGAGCCATACATCTTAGAATGCAAAGTCAAGTGGGCTTAGGAAGTATCATTACGAACAAAGCTAGTGGAGGTGATGGAATTCAAGTTGAGCTATTAAATCCTAACAGATGATGCTGTTAAAGTGCTATACTCAATATACCAGCATTTTCGGAAAACTCAACAATGGTCACACGACTGGAAAAGTCAGTTCTCCTTCCAATCCCAAAGAAGGGCAATGCCAAAGAATGCTCAAACTACTGAACTATTGTACTCATCTCATGCGCTACTAAAGTAATGCTCAAAATTTCCAAGTCTGGCTTCAACAGTACGTGACTCGTGAACTCCCTGATGTTCAAGCTGGTTTTAGAACAGGCAGAGGAACCAGAGATCAAATTGCCAACATCCACTGGATCATTGAAAAAGCAAGAGAGTTCCAGAAAAACATCTATTTCAGCTTTATCGATTTTGCCAAAGCTTTAGACTGTGTGTATCAGAACAAATTGTGGAAAATTCTGAAAGAGATGGGAATACCAGACCACCTGACTTGCCTCTTGAGAAATCTGTATGCAGGTCAGGAAGCAACAGTTAGAACTGGACGTGGAACAGACTGGTTCCAAATAGGAAAAGGCATACACCAAGGCTCTATATTGTCACCCTGCTTATTTAAGTTATGTGCAGAGGACATCATGAGAAATGCTGGGCTGGATGAAGCATAAGCTGGAATCAAGATTGCCAGAAGAAACATCAACAACCTCAGATATGAAGATGACACCACCCTTATGGCAGAAAGTGAAAAAGAACTAAAGAGCCTCTTGAGGAAAGTGAAAGAGGAGAGTGAAAAAGTTGGCTTAAAACTCAGCATTCAAAAGCTAAGACCACGGCCTCTGGTCCAAGCACTTCATGGCAAATAAATGGGGAAACAGTGGAAACAGTGACAGACTTCATTTTTTGAGCTTCTAAATCACTGTAAGTGGTGATTGAAGCCATGAAATTAAAAGAACCTTACTCCTTGGAAGAAAAGCTATGACCAACTTAGATAGCATATTCAAAAGCAGAGACATTACTTTTCCAAAAAGCTCCATCTAGTCAAAGCTATGATTTTTCCAGTAGTCATGTATGAATGTGAGAGTTGGAGTATAAAGAAAGCTGAGTGACGAAAAGTTGATGCTTTTGAACTGTGGTGTTGGAGACGACTCTTAAGAGTCCCTTGGACTGGAAGAAGATCCTATCAGTCCATCTTAAAGAAAATCAGTCCTGAATATTTGTTGGAAGAAATGTTGCTGAAGCTGAAACTCCAATACGTTGGCCACCTTAAGCAAAGAACTGACTTATTTGAAAAGACCCTGATGCTGGGAAAAGTTGATGAGAGTAGAAGGGGATGACAGAGGATGAGTTGGTTGGATGGCATCACTGACTTGATGGACTTGAGTTTGAGTAAACTCTGGGAGTTGGTGATGGGAAGGGAAGCCTGATGTGCTATAGTCCATGGGGTCACAAAGAGTCAAACACGACTGAGTGACTGAACTGAACTGACTGTCAATAGCTATAGCACCCAAAAGTATTTCCAGAATAAGCTTATTATTCATTATAATTTAATAAGAACAATTTTGAATGTGAGAATTTTTATTTTAGATATAAAAGCTGCAATCTATTATATCTATAGGAAATATCTAAAGGAGTGAAATACAAAGGCAAAATAAGATAAGATTTTATTTCTTTACATTTCTGCTTTAATCAGCCATGCCCTGATATTTCTATTTTCTTTTAACTTTATTTTACTTTACAATACTCTATTGGCTTTGCCATACATCGACATGAATCCAGCACAGGTGTACACGAGCTCCCAATCCTGAATACCCCTCCCACCTCCCACCCCACAACGTCTCTCTGGACCATCTCCGTGCACCAGCCCCAAGTATCCTGCATCCTGCATCTAACATAGACCGGCACTTCATTTCTTACATGATAGTATACATGTTTCAATGTCATTCTCCCAAATCATCCCACCCTCTCCCTCTCCCTCGGAGGCCAAAAGTCCATTCTATATGTCTGTGTCTCTTTTGTTGTCTCACATACAGGGTCATCATTACTATCTTTCTAAATTCCATATATGTATGGGTCAGTTCTATTTTAAACATTTTATTTTTATTGAAATATAGTTGATTTACACTGTTGTGTTAGTTTAAGGTACACAGCAAAGTGATTCAGTTATATATGTACATATATATATGCATATATATATAATATTATTCTGTTTTAGATTCTTTTCTCATATAGGTTATCACAGACTATTGGGTAGAAGCTCTGCTATTTCCAAAATATATAAAGTGACAATGAAAATTTTTTTTGATATTTCATAAGAGATTTCATTCAGCAGTAAGAGTTTAGTGAAAACTATTTTTATAATTATTATCTTCAGATATGTTAGTTTCTTATATAAAATAACAGATTAAGTGTCCAGAAACTTCTTTAAGTTACATTGTTACATAAACTAAAGACTAATTTTAAGATTTCATTACTTTTTCCAAGACACAAACCATCTGATTGAAAATGAAGAATTTGGTCAAATCAACTGTCTGTTGTCTACATGTAAACACAGGTAAATACCTGACTTCACTGTTAGGAGCAAAAGCTTTTGTTATTTTGTAGATAGAGAGCTGATATCTTAGGGTTAAATGATGGCCATATATTAGCATGAATTTTTAAAGAATAACTGGTAAGAATAGTGTTATTTGAATATTCCTACATCGATCCTGTCTTAGAAGAAGGGTTCTAGAATTATTCATTTCACTATGTCTATTTTCTATTGATATTATTGAGTGACAGTTGTAACTAACTGTGAATGTATAGATTTTATTTATGATGCTTGTGTTAGAGTGTATGCATGGGTCAACAAATATAATTATTGTATTTATAGAATATATAGTAGTGTGTTAGTCCCTCAATCGTGTCTGACTGTTTATAATCCCATGGACTGTAACCCACCAGACTCCTCTGTCCATAGAATTCTCCAGGCAAGAGTACTGAAGTGGATTGCCATTCCCTTCTCCAGGGGATCTTCTGGACCCAGGGATCAAAGCAGTGCCTTTGCATTTCAGATGGATTCTTTTACCATCTGAGCCACCAGAGAAGCCTTATAGAATATACAGACAAGCATAATTTGAATTCTAAATAGACTTTTTCTTTTTATTAAATGAAAGTTAGTANAAAAGCTAAGACCACGGCCTCTGGTCCAAGCACTTCATGGCAAATAAATGGGGAAACAGTGGAAACAGTGACAGACTTCATTTTTTGAGCTTCTAAATCACTGTAAGTGGTGATTGAAGCCATGAAATTAAAAGAACCTTACTCCTTGGAAGAAAAGCTATGACCAACTTAGATAGCATATTCAAAAGCAGAGACATTACTTTTCCAAAAAGCTCCATCTAGTCAAAGCTATGATTTTTCCAGTAGTCATGTATGAATGTGAGAGTTGGAGTATAAAGAAAGCTGAGTGACGAAAAGTTGATGCTTTTGAACTGTGGTGTTGGAGACGACTCTTAAGAGTCCCTTGGACTGGAAGAAGATCCTATCAGTCCATCTTAAAGAAAATCAGTCCTGAATATTTGTTGGAAGAAATGTTGCTGAAGCTGAAACTCCAATACGTTGGCCACCTTAAGCAAAGAACTGACTTATTTGAAAAGACCCTGATGCTGGGAAAAGTTGATGAGAGTAGAAGGGGATGACAGAGGATGAGTTGGTTGGATGGCATCACTGACTTGATGGACTTGAGTTTGAGTAAACTCTGGGAGTTGGTGATGGGAAGGGAAGCCTGATGTGCTATAGTCCATGGGGTCACAAAGAGTCAAACACGACTGAGTGACTGAACTGAACTGACTGTCAATAGCTATAGCACCCACAAAGTATTTCCAGAATAAGCTTATTATTCATTATAATTTAATAAGAACAATTTTGAATGTGAGAATTTTTATTTTAGATATAAAAGCTGCAATCTATTATATCTATAGGAAATATCTAAAGGAGTGAAATACAAAGGCAAAATAAGATAAGATTTTATTTCTTTACATTTCTGCTTTAATCAGCCATGCCCTGATATTTCTATTTTCTTTTAACTTTATTTTACTTTACAATACTCTATTGGCTTTGCCATACATCGACATGAATCCAGCACAGGTGTACACGAGCTCCCAATCCTGAATACCCCTCCCACCTCCCACCCCACAACGTCTCTCTGGACCATCTCCGTGCACCAGCCCCAAGTATCCTGCATCCTGCATCTAACATAGACCGGCACTTCATTTCTTACATGATAGTATACATGTTTCAATGTCATTCTCCCAAATCATCCCACCCTCTCCCTCTCCCTCGGAGGCCAAAAGTCCATTCTATATGTCTGTGTCTCTTTTGTTGTCTCACATACAGGGTCATCATTACTATCTTTCTAAATTCCATATATGTATGGGTCAGTTCTATTTTAAACATTTTATTTTTATTGAAATATAGTTGATTTACACTGTTGTGTTAGTTTAAGGTACACAGCAAAGTGATTCAGTTATATATGTACATATATATATGCATATATATATAATATTATTCTGTTTTAGATTCTTTTCTCATATAGGTTATCACAGACTATTGGGTAGAAGCTCTGCTATTTCCAAAATATATAAAGTGACAATGAAAATTTTTTTTGATATTTCATAAGAGATTTCATTCAGCAGTAAGAGTTTAGTGAAAACTATTTTTATAATTATTATCTTCAGATATGTTAGTTTCTTATATAAAATAACAGATTAAGTGTCCAGAAACTTCTTTAAGTTACATTGTTACATAAACTAAAGACTAATTTTAAGATTTCATTACTTTTTCCAAGACACAAACCATCTGATTGAAAATGAAGAATTTGGTCAAATCAACTGTCTGTTGTCTACATGTAAACACAGGTAAATACCTGACTTCACTGTTAGGAGCAAAAGCTTTTGTTATTTTGTAGATAGAGAGCTGATATCTTAGGGTTAAATGATGGCCATATATTAGCATGAATTTTTAAAGAATAACTGGTAAGAATAGTGTTATTTGAATATTCCTACATCGATCCTGTCTTAGAAGAAGGGTTCTAGAATTATTCATTTCACTATGTCTATTTTCTATTGATATTATTGAGTGACAGTTGTAACTAACTGTGAATGTATAGATTTTATTTATGATGCTTGTGTTAGAGTGTATGCATGGGTCAACAAATATAATTATTGTATTTATAGAATATATAGTAGTGTGTTAGTCCCTCAATCGTGTCTGACTGTTTATAATCCCATGGACTGTAACCCACCAGACTCCTCTGTCCATAGAATTCTCCAGGCAAGAGTACTGAAGTGGATTGCCATTCCCTTCTCCAGGGGATCTTCTGGACCCAGGGATCAAAGCAGTGCCTTTGCATTTCAGATGGATTCTTTTACCATCTGAGCCACCAGAGAAGCCTTATAGAATATACAGACAAGCATAATTTGAATTCTAAATAGACTTTTTCTTTTTATTAAATGAAAGTTAGTAATCAAAAGTTGTCAAAATAATACTGAGGGGAATTATTGAGTAGTACTGATTGCACCTGGTAAATAAGAAACTCTGTGTGTGTACGTGTGTTAGGGGAATCTGTGGCTCACTGGAGTATTTATATTCATGTTTCTTTCTAAAATAAAAAATACAGTATAAATAGTCATAATTCATGGGATAATGCAAAGTGGATAACTTGGCCTCATAAGTGCACTATTACACCAGTTTTAAATGTCTATACATATGACAATGGGTATAATTTCAGTATTGTCTGTACATTAAATATATACCATTATCTGGTTCTCTTTACTTTTATTAATAGACTTATGATACCCTCTCCCAGATATCAAAATGATCTAGAAAGTGAAAACTTTTGATGACTGATTCAGGAACTATGTTAAGATATTACTGAAATATATAACACATTACCTTACTTTTTATGGATTCCACTTTTCCTTTAACTACCCACCACATATACAAACACACACCCTTTCAATCATTGCTTATGTCTATCTGTCTATGTTCCTTACTCTACTTGTGTCCATCTCTTTTTGTCTCTCCCTCTCTCTCTCTCTCTTTTTTTTTTTGTCTTCTCTCTCTTGTTGTCTCTCTCATGCTTATCACAACTGATAATACCATGAAAATGAGAATTTATGAGTCTCCTACACAAGAAGGTCTGCCATAGCAGTTCACTCAATAATGTCTAATGCCAAGTAAGTATCCCTCTCTCCAGATCTGTATTATATGTGATACTTTTCATTATCCATATTTTCCAGTTAGGTATTACTGGGAGCATTCTCATGTGTCCAGAGTTGGAGCACTTGCCATGGACTTTGCCTTTCTCTTATCACTTTCAATATTGAGATTGCTTCAAGTTTTGCTACACTTGAGAGAGTAGACTTTAGCAGTTGTGGAAGGAAGGAATCAAATAACACTGCCATGGTTTGATTTGTGATAACCTACAGTATAACTTTTGAATTCTCTGAGGTAATTGAAAAACAGTGTTCTCTCTTTCAAAATAAGCATGTCCCAACATTTAAATTCTTTCCTTTTTTATTTCAACATTTTTAAAAGCAAAAAAAAAAAAAAAAAAAAAAAAAAAAAA